>JAPYYW010006096.1:0-15133 GCA_030522545.1 Cremastinae sp. A BG-2022a
CATTGCCATCTGGTCACGATGAGTTAAAATAAAATAGCCTATGTTCAAATCGACGTTGAAAACTGTCTCTATGACAAATTTCATTCAAATCCTTGCAAACGTTTTTACTTGATTGAGTAACAAACATCCAAACATACAAACATTCACATTTATATATTATAATAAGATGTATATAATCACTGAAAATGTATTTGCGGTATTTCTTTTATTTTTTAATATTATTAGGGATATTTGAGTGTTTGCGCAGCTGGGTCGAATAATGCGATATCGCGAACGTTACGAATCGAGGTATTTGCTCGTCTCTTCATTTCTCGATTTGAATGTAACTCTGGGTTAGTACAGCTGGACGGGAGAATGGATTATCGCGGCCGTTGGTACGGTGCAAGGAGTGACACGATTCTTGGACGGGATGGGCGCTCTCGAGCAGGCCTCGAGATAGCTCGATCGGCAGTGCAAACAGTTGAGAAAACGCGAGAGGCATCAGGAAAATCCAAGAGAGAAAGAGACAAAGAGAGCTACGATGAAGGAAAACCGGGCATTTCCGGCTTGACCGCTTCGCTATTTAACCAACCATATTCCGAGCAATTAGCGATCAAGTCAAGAGTAAAATCGACCCTGAATCGAGCTTGAAAATCGTCGAATGTGCACAATACGTTTTATTGCATCCGATGTGTTAGTTATTCGATCATTGCAATGCATAAAATTATACAATTTTACTTTTTTTTTTTAATTTCTATATACAATATCTATATAATTAATTTTATTTTTATTGAATAAAATTGTCCAAAGAATGGCGAACAATTTTGGATATTTCAGCCAATTTGTTTTTTTCTCATTATGTATACGTATATATTGAAAATAATCGATACAAGAAATATAATTTGAGCGAAGAAAGTTTATTTTCTCTCTTTATTCTTCCTGTCTTCCTTAAATCGTCAGGGACTCATTCCTTTATGGGAATTCATGTGAGGAAGTGAATATTGGACGCTGGTTGAGTTAGAATCAGATGAGCGGGAAATCAAGAATAGTTGATGTCTCTCCCATCGGGGAATGGAAGAAAAAATTGGTATAGAGAACGGGGGATGGAAGGGAAGGGCGAGAAACGAGGGAGCGAGTTTTCGTCTTGTTTTCTTTTATAGGGTGCGTGCGTCGGTGGGAGCATGGAATAAACATGAGTTTCGCGGCGAGGGTGAGTTCCAGTTTTTTTCCATCATGCGCTTTCCACATTCGATTGAGCCCGAAAAGCTCGGGAATGTAGGAAGTACCTGTTGGAGAGGAAAGTCACCATCCGGGAGAGCGCTTGTCGAGAAAAAGAGAGAGAGAGAGAATCGGATGCGTCCCCGAAGGCTATCAACCCCCCAGACTCTTCCTTCCCTTCCCGTCGCATCTAAATCAACATTAAATTTAAAACTATTCCACCCGGAGGAAACCTATTGACGACATCATCGAAAATAGGCTTACACCCCAACCGATATTTCCTGAAAGAACTTTGCGACTTCTCAGACTCAGCACTTCTTCCAAATCTTCCCGATCAAGTTTATTTTACATTCAAAAGGATCGTTTTCGTTAAAATTCGAGGCAGCACGTTAGCGAGCTCTTCGCTTCTCTACTCGTGACCTTATTTTTTCGTATTTCATTTTGAATTTGGCTGCTATAAAAAAATTGATTATTTTGAAATGAATTTAATTTTTAAAAAATATTCGGTAGTTTTAAAAAGCCAAGTTTAGCTTAAAATATGTATATTATCCTGAGTAGAGAAGTGAAGAGTTGAGCTAACGTACTACCAAATCAGGTACTGGGACAAACTTTCAAACAGTGCTTACATTCCATTTTGATGCAATTTTGCAAAATATCAAATTATATAATTAATAAAAAAAACATGAAAATCTAAAAAAATAACAAATATTTGATAAAAATCTTCAACGTGTACTTTCTTTACGTAAAAATTTTATCGTCTGGGTCACGAACCTTCTCGCTGATTCATAAACAATGGTCGTTGATACTTCCATTATGGAGTATTTAATTTTTCAGGACATTATAAGAGTGAACGAAAATGAAAAATATTTCTACGACACTTTTAAAAACTCCTCTGCAGTTTTAAAAAGCCAAATTTAGCTTAAAATATGGTCTTGAGTAGAGAAGTGAAGAGTTGAGCTAACGTACTGCCAAATCAGGTAATGGGACAAACTTTCAAACAGTTCTTACATTCAATTTTGATGCAATTTTGCAAAATATCAAATTATATAATTAATTTAAAAAACATGAAAAGTAAAAAAAAACAATATTTGACAAAAATCTTCAACGAGTATTCTCTCGACATAAAAATTTTATCGTCTGGGTCACAAACCTTCTCGCTGATTCATAAACAATGGTCGTTGATCCTTCCATTGTAGAATATTTAATTTTTCAGGATATTATAAGAGTGAACGAAAACGAAAAATATTTCTACGACACTTTGGAAAACTCCTCTGCAGTTTTAAAAAGCCAAATTTAGCTTAAAATATGGTCTTGAGTAGAGAAGTGAAGACTTGAGCTAATGTACTGCTAAATCAGGTACTGGGACAAACTTTCAAACAGTTCTTACATTCAATTTTGATGCAATTTTGCAAAATATCAAATTATATAATTAATTTAAAAAACATGAAAATCTAAAAAAGTAACAAATATTTGATAAAAATCTTCAACGTGTATTCTCTCGACATAAAAATTTTATCGTCTGGGTCACGAACCTTCTCGCTGATTCATAAACAATGGTCGTTGATCCTTCCATTGTGGAGTATTTAATTTTTCAGGACGTTAAGAGTGAACGAGAACGAAAAATATTTCTACGACACTTTGGACGTGTATGACTGGGTACGAGCTCTTTCGTCTTTGATGCCTCGTGAGTCAGTATCGAGAGGGATGTAAACAAAAGCGGTGCCGATAGCTGCGAAACGAAACGAGCTCTCGTCCGAGACGTTTTATTCGTGCTCGAAAAATTCTCAGGCGTTAAACAGAAATTGTTTAGGTTTGCCGAGTCGGCGCCTCGTCACGTTTCTCCTCGCCTTCGATATTTAATATCGTACCTCTGTCACCCATTTTTTATCGCTCTCAAACTTTCTTCGACAAATATATATTTAATTTGCAAACTCTTCTACAGTGCAATAAATTATTTCAGTAGACTCAATCGAAGATTCATTTCGTCTTTATTTTTAAAATTAATTTTTGAGTTTAAAATGACTTTTGTTACATGTATAATATAAAATTTATGACAATTCGAAGGGCAATTAAATTCGTTCGACGTGAGCATGAATTAATGAGATTAAATACGCGATATTGTGAGCTTTCCCACGAGTTCATCGATTAGATTATTTTTCGGTCTATATATGCGCGTGTGTGATCAGGGAAGGAAAAAATTGAATCATCGGGGCGATTTGTTGGCAACAAAAGGACGAAAATGGATAATTTTTCAACAGTTGTTTGTTTTTTCGACGAAATTGACGTTTGCGAATGAGATGGATGCGTTCGATATTCATTTTTGTTTAATGGGAGCTGACAGGAAGGCGATTTCTGCGTTAGTTCTCGTTGAACGCGCATTACCGGGTTCGTTCTGTTTCACAGAGTTTTCGTCGTGTACGAGAGCGGGACGACACAAAGGACCCCTCTGTGCTCTCGGAATCCTCTGTCCCGGGATTCATCTCTCACGTTTACTAATACGAGCCTCGTCCCTCATTCCCTCTTTTTTTCTCTCTCTCTCTCTTTCGCTCATTCCTCACTCTACGTTCGTGTTATGGCTTCGTTTCGCCCTCTCCCTCCCCCTCCTCGCAGTTATGTATATTTATTCCGTATCGGCAACGACTCCTCATGTGCCAATGGACTGGCAACTTGTTTCCTCCTCTTTTTCTTCCATTATTCCGACGAGACGAGACCCTCACATTTATTGGCCATTCTGCGACATATTAACCATCTGCCCGAGGCTCCATTCAATGTAGCGCTCGCCATTTTTAACATCACGTTTTTTTTTTGTTTCTCTCTTGTATTTTTTTTATTTCAATTTTAAATTCATTTTGTGAAAATAATGAAATTCTTCTGTGACGAATATGTGTATCATGTACTTTGTGTACTTTGAATAATAATCTTCTGCTGCTGAAAGCTTTATTACTTGTTTCAAATTATTTAGCATTTTATGTGACAATTTATTTTAAATTAGTTGTGCTTTCATTTCAATTTGTAGTCTATTTGGTAATAATAGTGCAATTTTGTATTCATTATTTTTCGATTTTTAAAATTTGCATTTGCTGATACGTCAAAGATGGAAATTTAATTTAAATTCATTTTTTGAATATAATGAAATTCTTTTGTAACAAATATATCTGCTGAAAGTTTTATTACTTGTTTAAAAATATTCAGCATTTTATGTAACAATTTGTTTTAAATTAGTTGTACTTTTATTTCAATAGTAATTTTTTTCGTAAACATAGTGAAATTTCTTATCAACAATTTTTAATTTTTTTTTTAAATTTACATTTGCTGATACGTCAAAGATAAATATTTGAAACTTTAACGAGCGCTGTAGACAAAACTACTTTCTGTGACGAAAAATCCTTTCAGCGTTTGTTTGGGAAATGCTCGAAAGCAGCTCTGGTTCATATTTCAACAAAATCGAAGGTTTCTGATTTTCAGAAGAATTTTTCAGACAAATTTTTCCAGACTATTATTTCGCCGCACATTTTGGAAAATATGCATATATTTTTTTATAAAAATGAGTATTGTCAATATAATTTTAAAAGTTTAGAAACATATTTATGATTTATTTTATCGATTGAAATGGATTTTTGGTGAGGATTGTACGTCCGAAAAATCGAGAGGGAAAAAAATAAATGTGACCGCCGTTGGCGCTCGATTTGCTTTAGCGGATGTGCCAATGGCTGTAACCCGAGTCCAACGCCGAGGAAAAAGAAACGGAGCTCGGGGGCATCGATCCAGCGTTCGCCAGACTAATTGCGTTCGATCCGGGAGCACTCGCTAATTAAAACGAGAGCAACTTTAAAAAAATTGCAAAAAAATAAAAAAAAACGAGTGTTATATACACGCGCGGGGGAGTGAAAAGTTTTGCAACAGCTCGAATAAAAATGGTGGACACTGCTGTTAATCGAGTGGTCAATTGCTTCATTAACTTCTTTCAAAAGCATCATTTTTCAAAGACCGTTTCTATTCACGCGTCCGTCGCGAGGGTGTTTTTTTTTCCATCGCGAAAAAAAAAACATTATTCGCCGGTTTAATTAGAATTCGCGCAAATAGCTTTCCCCCCAAAAAAATAAACAAAAAATAATTATATTTATTCAAATTTTTATAAGAGTTAACACATGTCGATATTTAAGAACCAATAAAAATTCGAAATATTTCAATTTTAATTTTAAAAAAATGTATATAAAACAATAATGATAATAATAAACGGAATTGAAATTTTTTTGAGTTGATTAAATGCTCTGGAATATCGTGTGTATTAAAAACCGTAAAAAAAATCGATAAAATATTCAAAAGGGCATTTGTATGGCCAATTTGGAAAAAGTGACAAAGAAAATGATATGGAGCGATTTGTTTACTTTTCGTCGATGTTATTGTCCCGGGTGCGAATTTGTGTACCTCGGATCGATATTATTCGCGGTTAAGCGCCGCAATGGAATCACGGAAGGCTGCGAGAACGAGGCCGCGCGAGCCAGTGATGCAGCTCGAGCTTTCACGAAACCGAATTACTCTCCGTTTGTTGAACCTCGTGGTTCCAATGCGTTTACACGTTTGCACATGCATAACACAAATTCCAACCTACTATTATCGTTAATTAATGCTCGAGAAAAATTTTCCATACGTCTGTCAATCTCTGTTTCCTTTTATTTTAACTATGCAACAATTTTACATACTGAAAAAAAAATTTGTTGAGTGACCAAATATAGTTTTTGGTTCTTTATAATTATTTCAATTGTAGAAAAGAAATTAGCATTAATTTATTCAATCCCTGTATAGTAAGAGTGATTAAAGTAAATATGAATTGCAATCAAATATTTAATCTTTCCAAAAAAAAAAAATTTTTGAGTGACCAAATACAGTTTGTTTCATTGTAATTACTTTAACTGTAAAATTAATTGTAGACAAAAAATTAGCAATAATTTATTCAACCCCTGTAAAATGTAAGTGATTAAAGTCAATATAAATTGCAATAAATCAAATATTTTGTCTTCCCAAAAAAAATTTTTTTGTCTGACCAGATATAGTTTGTTTCATTGTAATCGTATTTTATTCCAATAGAAGTTGAAAATAATTTTACTTAGTAAAATAAGTAAAATAAATAGATAAATAAATAGCAAAAATAAAAAAATAGAATGAAATTTTCCTAGTGTATTTAAGAAAATAAATTAATTGAGAAAGAAAAGTGTTGATGAAAAAGTAAGAGGCTTAAATATTGAATTTGACGACGTTTCAATACGTTTGGGAATTAATCGCGTACAGCGTCGAGTCGTTCACGCTCAACATGACTGGACAAAAAGCTTTGCTTTATTACGCGCGTTTCATGAAAGTATATACACGGGAAAGGCCGGCGTGTTTGCGCCGAGAGGATTGAACGCTCGAGGCTTCCTTTTGGGAAGAGGACGCGCACCGAGCGGGCGTATTCGTTCCGGCAGGATGGAAGCAAACTCTCTCGCGTCGAGACCAGATAGGGTTGAGAGAAAAGGGAATCAAAATCTCCCCCCTGACCACAGATTGATGCCCCGAATTACATTCTCCCGGCGTAACGCGCTTATTCGTCCGCCGATCCTTTTTTCTTCCAAATTTATTCACATCTTTTCCTCTCTCCCTCATCCCCGAGCTCTCCAGAACTCATTAGAAATCGCTCCTGAATATTATTTTTGCCATCGCAGATAAAATCTTACTCTCTGTACTCGTTCCTCAAAGTCCCGTTATAATAATGAATTTTTTGAAGTACTTTTATCGCGATAGAGTTCGTTTAACAAGTTTTTTTTTTTCATCGTGCGAATAAAAATAATCTTCGAGTGAATTTATTAAAAAAATTTTGTTAATTTTTTCATGATGTTGATATTTGAATGATTATTTTTTTTACCTGGTGATAAAGTCTATTTTTTTACATTTTTTTTCATTTATATTATTTTTGCCATCGCAGATAAAATTTTACTCTCTATACCCGTTCCTCAAAGTCCCGTTATTATAATGAATTTTTTGAAGTACTTTTATCGTCATAGAGTTCGTTTAACAAGTTTTTTTATCGTGGGAATAAAAATAATCTTCGAGTGAATTTATTAAAAAATTCTTGTTAATTTTTCATGATATGATACCTGGTGATAAAATCTATTTTTTCTACATTTTTTTTCCATTTATATTATTTTTGCCATTGCAGATAAAATCTTACTCTCTACACCCTTTCATCAAAGTCCCGTTATTATAATGAATTTTTTCAAGTACTATCGCGATAGACTTCGTTTTATTTTTATCGTGCGAATAAAAATAATGCGAATGAATATATTTAAAAAATCTTGGTAACCTTTTCATGATATTTGCCTAGTGATAAAGTCTATTTTTTCTCAATTTTTTTCCATTTATATTATTCTTGCCATTGCAGATAAAATCTTACTCTCTACACCCTTTCATCAAAGTCCCGTTATTATAATGAATTTTTTCAAGTACTATCGCGATAGACTTCGTTTTAGAATAAAAATAATCTTCGAATGAATTTATGAAAAAATTCTTGTTAATTTTTCATGACATTTACCTGGCGATAAAGTCTACTTTTATCTACATTTTTTCCATTTATTATAAAAAATCATTAATCATTTATCTCAGCGACGAAAAATTCGGGACGAGACAGAAGAGCGTATTGTCAACCGGTGGTGCATTTTTGGATGAACCCTTGGCGAGTAGCGCGTGCTCCGGACACGGAAAATCCCCGGGGAATTCCGCGGAATGATTCGATTGAGCGCGATTTTTCAACGGTCATTCCGACGCGGATTCTCCCTCCGGTGCTCGTAGTCGGCACCCCCGGAAACCGCGCTATTTTATCCCTCAACATAGAGCGATTAATTTCCGACTCCGAGCACGGGAGAGTTATCCGGTGTGTTCCCAAAAAAAAAAAAATGTCAAAAAAAAAACAAATTATTCTTATGAAAAAGTCCTTGATGCGTGTTTGTTCAGCCCCGAAGAGCTTTTAGCAGCTTTTTTTTTATTCATAGGCATTTTGCTCGGCTCAACGAGGCTCGGATAATTCGAGCCGGGACATAAATGTAACGATGTTGACGTACGTTCGTCCGATGCGTTTACGTCATTGCTGCGGGACATCGAGCGCGGCGCCGCGGCGTCGTTTTGCAAGGGTCAACGAATTTCATCCTCGTTCCTCGTCCACCCCCGCGCGCACGCCATCAGGAAACATTTTCACTGCGCAGGCGAGCGCCGTCGCGAAAGATGGCTGAACTTCCGGTCTTCTTTTTTATCTCTCGAGAAAAAGAGAGAGCTGGGACACCGATGGCAATCGCATAACTCTTGCTCCGGTCCCGCTTATATTCTCCCCCGAGCATTTTTATCGTCCCCGCGCCGTTCTCCCCAAGAATCCGCGAGGATCACGCGACGGCGTGCCTTCCGCGAGGATCGATAAAGAATAAAATCGGTTGCATATCGGGTTTTGACGACGAAGATGCAAAAATTGGATACATTTTTATGCGTAAATTTCATATATTATATATATACATTCATTCTACGTATGTTTATTTTTAGGATAAATTATGTGTTTTAGAGTGATTCAAAAAAAATAAGTTTTTTTTCTTTTTTCACGGAAACAAGTTTGAAAATTTCATTTATACATAAAAAGAAGCCTGTACAAATTTGAGCTCTTTATAAAAAATTGAACAGGGGGCGCATCGCACTTTTCGATTTTCCATCAGGTTAACATATGGGAATAGTTACGTTTTATCCTTCAGAATTTTGTAACTATCTAACAATACATCAGACAAAAAAGTCCTAATGTATTTTTGTAGGAAATTTAACGCTCTACAAAAAGTTTTATTGTAAATTTTCCGTTAATCGCACCATTTCGAAGATATTCGAGTTTAAAGTAGACAAATCGAAAAAATCATTGTTTTTCATTCATAAATCACTAAGTAGTAACCAAAATAAAATGGGCAATATATATTTTTGTGGAGCGTTCAATTTCCTATAAAAATATGCTAGAACTTATTTGTCTGATGTATCGTTTGGTAGTTACAAAATTCTGAAGGAGAAAACGTAACTGTTCCCACGTTAATCTTATGGAAAATCGAAAAGTGCGATGCACCCCCTGTTAATATTTTTATAAAGAGCTCAAATTTGTACAGGCATCTTTTTATATATAAATAAAACTTTCAAACCTGTTTCTGCGAAAAAAGAAAAAAAAACTTATTATTTTTGAATCACCCTAATGTGTATATATTAAATTTTTTTCAGGACTGTCCTAGAAATGGCTAAAAGTCTTTAAAATATACGATACGAGACAAAATTTGTCCTCAAAATGTACCCTCTACGTGTATATATTGTGTACGTGTAAATATGTATACGTAACCGCGTAATCAGCATATTCTCGGTCGGCGAAAGAAAGCTCAAAGGCGAGCCAAAGAAAAATGCGTGCAGAAGAAGATATGCGAACGTGCGCGGAGGGAGAATCGACAATTGGGAGCAACACACCACGAGTAGGGACATTTTCAAAGAAGAGTCACTCACCCCCTCCCCGACTCTCATTCTCACCCGACGTCCTATGAATTATGTATTTATATTTTCCACGACACGAGTGCCTGAGCGATGGCCCAACCGGCAGTCTTGACATTTCGTAAATTAGATTTCTGAGCCGCTTCTTTATCCTCTCTCTGTCTCCATACTTTTCCCTCTCTGATGATCTTTAAAAAACTTTCGATTCTTTCGGGAATTGGAATTTCATCCGCTGGGTAGGATATTATTCAACTAATCAAGAGTCAGGGACTCGAGGAAAGCTATTTTTGATGGTATTCATTTATACGGTAGATACATTTATTTATTATTTGATTTGTTTAAAATTTTTTGACGTATACTGCTTTATAGGGTTACCAAAAAATTTTAATTTAAGTCCAAGGGTGGATTTGAGTAATTTTAGAAACAGTGGTGTGTACGTAATTCAATCTTTGATAAGTTTTGACACGAATTTGACAGATTATAAATGATTATAAAATTATGATTTGATTTTTTTAATGTCACGAGCAACAATGCGGTCACTTTTTACTTTTTCACATGTTTTAATTTATATTTTGCTGCATGCATGCAAGTATGCATCTCTTCCAGATGCATACTTCATATAACTTTGCATAATGTGCTTTATATGAAATCCAACTGACACTCGATATTCACTCGATTGAATTTGTCAAATTTCTATTTGGCAATTTTTCTCGGGTCTTGTAAGACCCAACACGTCTTACCCTGACACTTTATACGGGCCTACTGATTGCAAATTGAGTTCTAAACTCGAACAATTAAGACCTTAATCGATTTTTCACTCGACCTCGACCGATCACCATGGAAACAATAATGACCGAGGGATTAACGAAAATTTGGAATTTTTTTTCCTCATTACGCTCGACGAATTTTCTCTCTTTTTTTTTATGTTGACGATCCCCGAACTATTCAGGTATATTTGTCCAGGTATATTTGAAATAAATAATAGACAACTGCGTTGCAAGTTTTTTTCACATAAGCGGAGAAAATTTAGCGTGTTCGAGGACCTTCAGCCAGATTTTTCGAGAATCGAAAATAGGAAAATCTCAAAATTTCAAATTTCGTGTCCTCGACGAAATCAATTTTATAATGGGTATAATTCTTGAAAATTTTTGCAAGACGAAATGAATGATTCAGAAATCAAGGTCATTATTTCCACACTGAGAACAGATTTAGTTGAAAATATTTCGTCGAAACAACACTCGTTTATTTGAAATAATGAAACTTCAGTTAAATCAACCAAGAATTTAGTTCAATTTGCAATTTAATATCGTTGAACGTACTGAAACAAATATTTTGTTGAATCAACCAAATTTCGTTTTCAGTGCAAAGCACGTTGAATTTTCTTTTTAATGAGTAGATATTAGCCAAAAATTAAAGCGCTCCGCATAATACGCTCTATTCCGATGAATCGATTAGAGGCCTCGTGTCTTTTTTAAATATAGGATTAAAACAATAAAAAAATAATAATGATGTGCCTAAAAGTACTAAAAAAGTTACATTAATTTTTATACTTTTACGATCGCGTAGAATGTTGTATTTAAAAGTTATATTTCCATTGTGAAATGTAGGAGAAAAGGATCTTGTAAGAGAGTAAAAAATGCGGTGTATCGCGAAGAAGGAAGTTGGCTGCTGGCATCGTGAAGCGGGATCGTTCGTGTAAGCGTAAAATTTTCATCGCCAACTAGGATAGAAGAAAGGAGCGCGACACGATTTTGGGATAACGACGTTAACCTAGTTGCCTCATTTCTGGTAAAGTTCCAGGATAAAAGCGTGTCTTGCCAAGAACGAAATTCGTTATCGCACGGAATATATCCCGCGGTCCGCGCGCTTGGCCGCGGAATCGGCGCCGCCTCGCTGGAATCGATGCACCGACGTTCCCGGGCGACTTACCGGAGCCCCCGAGGTCAACATCTCGATCGACGCTATCTCTTTTCTTACCAAGAAATCGCATTTGAATCAAGTATTCTTAAAGTTTTTGAAATTTCACGTTTTTTTAACTCTGAGATAAAATAATATTTTGATTAATTTGAGTATCACTGAAAACGAATTTGAGTATCACTGAAACGAAATTTAGTTGATTCGACAAAATATTTGTTTCGATACGTTAAACGATATTATTTTACAAATTGAACTAAATCCTTGGTTGATTTAACTGAAGTTTCATTATTTCAAATAAACAAAAGTGTTGTTTCGACGAAATATTTTCAACTAAATATTTTTCAACTAAATCTGCTCTCAGTGTATACTATACACTGAAAACGAAATTTAGTTGATTCAACAAAATATTTGTTTCAATACGTTTAACGATATTATTTTGCAAATTGAACTAAATCCTTGGTTGATTTAACTGAAGTTTAATTATTTCAAATAAACAAGTGTTGTTTCGACGAAATATTTTCAATAGACTAGTCATTTATCCTTTGGTAGACAACGATCAACTCGAAAAATAATTTTTTGAAAAAATTGCTCAAATTTTCTCTAATCTCTAAACAAACTGGTATCAAATTTTATGAAGATCTGTGCAATTTTCGAACAATAAATTCTATTTAAAGAAATATCAAGTAACAGCTTTACTGTATTATATTTTAATCAGGTATAAAGTAATATCTATAAAATCAATGTGTAAACAAAATTGAAACGAATATCCCAAAAATCTGGAATTTTACAGCCACTGAATAAAATTCAAGGGTATCAGGACATTAAAAGGTACAAAATAATTTTCTATCCCTTCGATGGCCGAATGCAATTTAATTTGGAGCTCAAATTTTATAAAAATCTGTGCAATTGGAGCTCGGTATATGAGCGAGAAATCGAGAATATAACCGAGAGGAAAATAATCGTATTAGCGGACTCGATACCCGCGTTTAAAAGGTTGGAACGTTCGTTATTGTCGAATGTCCGCGCCGTAACTCAAGAAACGGTTGCTCATCAATTTGCCGACGTCGTTACGCTCCGTCGAAACGTATATATAAATATATATCTACACTTTTGTATATATGCGAAAACCCCCGACGATTTCTCGTCCCCGCGACTCTCGTTCGTACGTGAGAGTCTATCGCGCTCTCGTCCGTAACGCCTCCGAGGAGCTTCCATCGAATATCCAGCCACCGAGAGGCGAAAAAATACATCGGGAAAAAAGATTACATGAAAAAAAACGACTCGAGTACTCGCGGGGATTAAAATGAGAGAGAGAGAAAGATCGAGCCAAGCAGCCAGGATCAAGAGACAAATTATGCATTTACATTTTTTTCATATCGAATTTTTTTTTTTTAGAACTCTCGATAAGACGGGATTACTTTAAATCTCGGAATTAATCATCCGGGCTTTTTGGCTTCGAACTTTGCGGGCAACGACATTTTAAATAGCGAATGCATGTATTTTTTTTTAATACTGCTAAATAATCGGGATTTTAAATATAGGGTTTTAAGGTTCTGGATGGAAAATCCTCTATTAAAAATTTATATTTTTTTAAAAATACTTTAAAGTATTGAGAGAAAAGTGTGGTAATTTTTTTTACTGTAAATACAATACTGATTATTATGGAAATATATATATATTTTGAGATATAATGTAGCTTTTTTAAATAAATTTTTTTATAAAAAATAAACGTAATGTGTTTAAATTAAAAAATAAAATTCAATGCAGTTGTCGGGAGAAAAGTGGATATAAATTTTGAGTGAAAAATCTTCGACTCGATAGAAACTCAAGCTCGAAACTATTATTGAAATGTTTGGAATTCAGTGTGTCTGAGAGTGAGCTCAATCGAAATTCTGATCGAGCTGTTCGTGGAATATTGAGATTGAAGGGAAAGTTCAGATGCAAGACGAACGTTGCGGGATTGAGACTTGAGACTATGCGCAGATACAGATTGATTGATTGTTCGATAAATATATCATGTCGTATCGATTTCGAATTTTTCATACGTTCTTTCGAAAATACTAAATATTTTTGTCTAATATTTAGTATCGATTAACTAAATTATTCTAGAATTATGATACTCTGAATTTTTAAAATATTAATATTGTTTCCTATGAAAAATTTGTATTGTATTTGCCATGAATATAAAAATGAATGGAAATAAACTAAAATTGATTAAAATTAATTTTAATTATAAATACAAAATATAAAATTTATTTAAAAATTGTGTGCAAACTGATTATTGATGTTACGATAAATAAGAAATAATAATTGATAAACAAATATTTGATGAATTTGTCGTGTGAAAAATTCACTTTTATCACGATCTGTTTTCCAATTTCTCCTCGACTGATGAGGTATTAAATACAAGATAGTAAAAAAATTAAAAATTAATATCTTAATATTAGTCACAGATGTTAATACAGCAATGAGTTTTCCCGTCGCGTCGTCCCCCATCGTTCAAATAAATAGAGAGAGAGAGAGAGAGAGAGAGAGAGAGCGGAAGAGACTGGGTGATACGGTGAAGAAGCTTCGGGGCAATTGCGGACTCTCGGATGAGCTGTTGCAACATCGGTCCGAGTACGCATATACAGTGGCGTGCAAAAGTTACAAAAGTATTCAAGAATTTCTTGAAAATTTGTACAAGTCTTTTTCGATGTCACCATCAAATGTATATTAAATTTTATGAAGCTTTATTATCTAGTAATCGAGATATTAATGGTTGAAAATTGTGGCATTTTTCAATCTCCCATAAGAGCTCATATTAAAGAGGCTATTTTTTGAAATAAATATTTTGATTCTCACATGGTAAAAAGCCTCTTTAAATTTTGCACACATGTTAATATGATGTCAAAGAAGATCAGTAGAAATTTTGAAGAAATTCTGTCTTAAAAAATGTCAAGTTTTATTTGCAATGAAATGAATTTCAAATTTTATTTTGCATTTAGTTGACACGTGTAGCCAAATTTTTGAACATATTGACATGCGACCCCTACCTCAAAATGCTAGATAAACCTTCTTTGATGCTGTATAAAGATTGGTGTCAATTTTTAAAAGATTTCTTCATCTAGAAATCAGGATATATTTCATATTGAAAATCATCATGTTGAAAATTTCTAAATGGAGAAACCTTTTAAAAATTGACACACACTTGAGCACCACGTTAAAGAACATGTACAAAGTTTTAAGAAATTCTATAGAAAACCATTTTTACCATAAAACCACGATAAAACTACCTTAAGGTAGGACAACCGAGACAGTTTATTCAAAAGTGTGTCCTTATGTGTTAACTTGATGTAAAATCATCAGTTGAAATTTTGTGAGACAGAATTTATTCAAAAATTGCACAGATATTCGCTAGCATTGTGTTAACGTGTTTGCAAAATTAAAAAAGGCTCAACCATGTAGTTATTTAGATATTAATTTTTAAAAATTGCTACTTTTAACATGGGCTCTT
>JAPYYW010006097.1:0-17246 GCA_030522545.1 Cremastinae sp. A BG-2022a
AATCGTCTACATTGTTTTCGAGTAATCAAGTGTCGAAGTTACATTCTTATACACGGAAAGTATACCTATATTATCTAAAAAATGATATTTCATGGTTCACTTGTTCGGAAAATAATTAGACGAAAATTCGAAAAAAATTCGTGTTTACGAATTTCATATGAAAGAATATCCTCTTCAAATTTGAACGAATTTTAATTATTTCGTTATAACTATCGAAACCCCTTAAATAAGGCTAAATTACTTTACATATACATTTTTTTAGATTGAATAAAATTAATAACAAAAATGAATATTTTTACTCCTTTAATATTATAAATATAAAAATGTAAATTCAAGTTATTGCTTGGACGTACAAAATAGTTAAGACTGCAGTCTTTTATGGTTTTTTTTTATTGTATGTTTTTTTGAAGAGGAACATTTGTTTTCTTAATTTTTTTTATTTCGAGAATTAAAAATGTATGCGAGAATGAGAATGAATTAAAAAATGACAAATCAGTTTATCAAACGCACTAATATGGATGAATTTATTTCAGGGTAGGAATGCATCGTGTGGGAGGTCTTTTTCATCCCCGGCAGAGACTGCGCGTCGACCGAGTTCTGAAAAAATATCATTGGCTCTCCGAACTGCCTCCAACCGAGTGAGTTTTCCTCTTTTTTTTCCCTCTTCCTCCCCCGATAGCTATTGATTTTTTCGTAAGAAGGGCGCACGTCCGAATCGCTTTTCGTCACGTCATCCACAAGTATAATATGGATTTATAGTCGGGAGGATGAAAAATATAGTGCCTCTCGCGGACTGGATAAGCTCGAGGATTTGATCGAGAACGGAAATGTTGCTCCGCCATAAACCTCCAGGAACATCCATTTTTTCGCTCTCTCGATACGATTCTCTCGAGTAAAACCTCGTATTCCTCATATACAGACAAACAAAAATTCTTTTTTTAAACAACAATGAACGTTGTTTAAAGAGTTTCGATAGTTATAACGAAATAATAAAAATTCGTTGAAATTTGGAGAGGATATTCTTTCATATAAAATGCGTAAGCACGAATTGTTTTAGAATTTTCGTCTAATTATTTTCCGAACAATTGAACCATGAAATATCATTTTTTAGATAATATAGCTATACTTTCCATGTATAAGAATATAACTTCAACACTTGATTGCTCAAAAACAATGTAGACGATTTTTTTTTCTGAATTTATAGAAATTTGTTTAGTGGCAAAGAACGTTCTTTCAAATTTTCATCGTGTTCTTAATAAATTTCGACTCCCTATACTTTTAACATGTAAAACTTCATTTATTTTCGCCAAGGGTACCAAAACCCCTTAAAATGTCGATAAAATATGTTCAACTCGCCGATAGTAATTTTTTGGCAAAATGCAGAGTTTTACGAATTGAACGTCAAGAATTTGCTTTCTGCTGTATAATAAGCTTGTATAAATGAATTCTTGACGAAATACCTATAGAACGAGCATAAGCGTATATAATTATTAAAGTTTTTGTGAAATAAACCGTAAGGCGCGGGATAAGAGCGGAGGGTTGCTTTTTCTCGCGTTGAATTGAATATCGTTCGAGAGCTCGAGCAAAACGCTCGCAGCCGTCGAGAAGAGAGTGAGAAACGCGCGCGGGTGAAGGTCATGTGAAATATTTGCACTTTGTTTATAATCTGCGTAACCTATTACAGATAATAAATCCGCGAGGCTAAAAGTTTACCCTCGCTCGATCTTTTTCCCCGCGGTGCGCTACGGGCGAAGAACTCCGTGTCTACACGCTTCGCGATAGAGAAATATCGTTTCACAATCCCAAAGAGAAAGGGAATCTCTCGTGAGTACACGTGTATATATTTATAATGTGTATACAAGTCGCGAGTGAGAGAGAGAAAGAACGACAACTCGAGGATTTCTCTCTCTTATTTTTTCTCGTCTCGTTTATTTCTCTCTCGCTCTCTCGCGGAGAAGAAAATCGCAGAAAAGTCTCGAGACTCTCGTGCATGTGAGAAATTGGTATTACGTTTACATGTTGAGAGGGATCACGATCCGAGAGTTACAACTCCGAGTTCACCCACATCGGAGTCACCGCGCGGAGTCGTTTGCGAGAGAGAATCAGAGATATATAGACGATTCGCCGTCTCTCGCCTTTTTTCGCTATCCCCGCGGCCGCGTCTCTCCCTCTCGTTTTTCTTTTCCCTCTGTCCTCTGCTCCCGCTATACTCGGGTTATGAGGCTAACTCCGACGCGACGTACGTTATTTCTGCGATATATAGAAAATATCCTGGCAATTATTCCCGTACGAAACGAGACGATCCAATTATCGGAACGAATATCTGCGCCTTTGTACCCCCCCCTCCCCCCCTTCGCCCCGGTGCATGCACGCTGTCAATCCGAGAGGCAAACAACCCGATGACTTTTTCGATCGCGAACATCGAGAGCCTGAAAAATATGCCGCAGGTGCCATTATTGGGAAATCGAAAGGTCTCTTTGTTCTTCTCGTTTAATTGACTATTTTTCTACACGGTCGCAAAAATCTTCTCAAATCGTTATACATCAATTTTCTCCTAGCAAAATAAGCGTCTCTCATTATTTTTAAAAAAAGAAATCATACACATAACTTATTATAATAAAATGAGCAAAGGAGTACCAAATTTTTTCAAATAGTTGCAGATAAATAATTGAAAAGTTTTTGTTTTTTTATTAATTTTGCGTCACGACGGATGATTTGATGCGAAATGTCAAGATCTCCGGATAGATACTCAATGGGACGAGAGAGATATCGGTTTGAGCGTCGATAGAGATATCTGTCAAAAATATAGAGAAAGCCCGAACCGATGATTACCTCAACGAGTTTTCGATCGTCAATGAGGAGTTACGAAAAAAAGAAAAAAAAAACAACGAAATGATTGGATCCATTGAGAAGATGGATCGAGGGAGAAGAGTAAACGAGTCTGGGGAGGATACGCACTCCTAATAGCCATAACGTAGTCGCGATGACGTCAGGAGAGCGTTGGCGTTGTGGCCATGGCGAGCACACATCTCGGAGCACAGGTAGAGAGGGATCTCGTCTCGTTTGACATGAAGGGGCACCGTGGTGGGAGAGACACACGAGAGAGGGAGAGAGACGATACGACGATATAAATGACACTTGAGAACGAGATGGAAGATTCGAGAGAGAGAGAGAGAGAGATGAGATACATGAAAAAAAAAGATAAACACGAGATCGAAGAGAGAGAGAGAGAGAGAGTAAAGGCTCATCGGGAGGGAAAATATATATTGGCGAGATAAGGACGCGAAATAAAGAGATGAGGGAAAAGGACGGAAGAGGCAGGATGAAAAAAGAGGCGAGAAAAGGTGGAGATCGAGCTGGTGGGGGATTGGAGGCAGCTCGTGGGGATTTTCACCGTATGGTGGGGAGATATCGGATCCGGTGGGATGGACGAGGGGTCCCGAGGGGAAGCAACGGTTCGGCGAGGTGTGCTCGATGGCCGCCCGAGCATGTGCTGGCGCTCGTGTCTCGGCTCGCGCTATCGCGCCCGGGGCGTGAGCAAAATCCAGAGGGAATATCCAAGAGGAGGCTCCGCACTCGCTACACGCTCGATGCGCCTTTTTTCTCTTCTTACCCCTCGCATTTACCTTCTCTCTCTCTCTTTTTCTCATTTTATAACTGTCTCTCTCGCTCGAGCGCGCGCGACTTCTCTCTCCCTTGTTTTCGTCTCCTTCCCGATAGGCGATACTCGCGGGCGCGAAAGCGGTGCCAGTTACCGCGGAACCGTTGCCTCAGACACACGCATGCCCCCCCTCCCCTCCCCCTCTCTCTTCCACCCACGAGCTCGTTTTTTTCCTCCGCGGAGCGAAATATCGCACGCGTGCGCGCGCCTCCGTCCCGTGGTGTACTCTTTACTCTTATTTTCTCGGTAATTACACACATTTTTCACACTCTCGACACGAAAGGCTCTCTATTTCGGCTCCGAGTCCCCGATCTCTCCCGCAACATCTTCCGCGATCGATCAGCTGGCTATTCGCGCTCGAGACTTTCCTCTTATTTATCGTTGCGTCACAATATTCTTCGATCTTTCGTTTATTTTTCGTTTATTTTTTTTTTCCTTTTGTTTACCCGAATGAGAAAATATTACGAGTTTTCTTCCGGATTCGAAGGTCACGTGCGAACTCTCCTGTCGCGTTTTCGAGAGTATCTCGCTCTCACCCGAGTTCCTCGTGGCGCTCCGCTCGCGGGAACACGCTGTCGGTTTGAAACGTCAGTCGCGAGCGCGATCGCGCCTCGTCGCTTCTGTCGAAAATTTCGCCCGACGTACTCGATTGACGGAAATCCGTCTTTTTCGTTCAAATTCGGATATGTGCTCCGTTTCATGGAAAAATAATAATTGAGATACCGATTTATTGTTTTATTGTTGGTCGTGCGCGAGGGTCGACGAGCGTCGGACACTCGGTGCAGTTTTTTTGGTGCTTGTTTTGCGAATTTCGAATCATTTTTTATTTTGTTTGGTGATAAAACGTGCGAGGATGCAATAATCATTTCTAAACTCTGAGGCTCATCGATATAGAATTTGAAATAAATCAATATATATATATAAATAAAATAAGGAAAACAAACAAGGTCATCGATCACGATTGATTTTCTTTTTTCCGTGGAAAAAACGAGACTGGATACTTTAATGCAAAGTGGAAATTCGATCTGATCGAAAAAATAGCTTGGACAATCGGGCATTGTTGTCACGGTTGGTGAAAAAAAAAATGGCTACCGCGTGACGTGAATTTTGAAGAAAAAGCGGAGTACTTCGGAAGCGCTCGATGCTGGGAAAGTGATTCGAAATGTGGCGGACCAAATGAGTGAATATTTATCGTAGAGTGCATGAGAGATTTTTGGGAGAGTGGCTTGGGGAGAATAAATTGAAGAAAGAAAGAAAAAAAAAGAAGAGTGGGGTGAGAATCGAGAGCAAGTGCGAGGAAAGATCGAAAAAAGGGAGATTCGGGAGACAAAAATTAGGGATTTTTGAATGGTTCCGCGGGGGGTCTGCCTTGGGAGGTCAGACTGGGATCATCCGGAGTCGGAACAACGAGGCTTTTACGACTCGTCGCCCCCCCGGATGGACGCCAGCGTGTGCTGCTTGCCAAATGCCGGCTCTGGGCCACAGCATCATCCCGCCTCGCACCAAGTCAATTTACCAAATATCGGGCAACCTGTCGGCTCGGATAACACTTACCAGTATGCCGATCAGATCGTCCCGGACCGAGGCCAGCCCGACGCTCTCGGGATCGTCGTCGCTGGCCATCACGACAATTGGCAACAAAATTCCACCATTCATTCCCTAAATTCCATCACGTCCAACAACTCCGCGGCTTACATCGATTACCCTTGGCTGCAGATGCAGGTAAATATTTATTCAGGCATCTTCCTCGCCATTTTTCTCCCCCGATACTCTCTTTTTTTAAATAACACTGGCACACAAAAAAAAGTGGTCTGTACTTTTGACCAGACCCCCATATCTTTATGTATTTTGGCGCGCTGATTCCGAATCTGGGCTCCGTTTACCATCAAAATTGTGAAAAACTAAAAACTAAACTTCTGAAACTAAATCAAGTATGATTTTGATGTATTTTGATCCGCTGAATCCGAATCTCAAGCCTATTTGATCCGCACACTCTTTAAACTATAAGTAAATTGTAAAAACCCCCAAAAAATATGTAAAATTTAGAAAATTTTCTTTAACACAATCTTTAACTGCAAATTTTTTGCAATTTTCAGAGATTTTTTGGGAGTTTTTGCGATTTACTTATATTTTAAAGGGTGTACGGATCAAATAAGCTTGAGATTCGGATTCAGCGGATCAAAATACATAAAAATCATACAGAAATTATTTTTTATCGTAATAATAGAAGTTTTTAACAATTTTTAGCATTTTTAGGGGTTTTTTTGCCATTTACTTGGATTTTAAAGGGTGTACGGACAAAATAGGCTTGAGATTCGGATTCAGGGGATCTAAATATATAAAAATTAGGCTTGTTCTAGTTCGATAAAAAATTTTTTATCGTGAAAACTGCAGTTTTTTGTCATTTTTAACGGTTTTTCGCAATTTACTCAAAATTTTGACGATGTACGGACAAAACGGACCCCAGAATCGGAATCAGCGCGCCAAAATACATAAAGATATGGAGGTCTGGTCAAAAGACCACTTTTTTTTGTAAGCCAGTGTTATGTTTAAATGCAAAGTCTTGAGTACATATATTTCCAAAGTTCGAAATTTTATAATAAGGAGAAATGAAAAAATATGACAAAAATCGTGAAATAACACGATGAGCAATATACGCTGGTTGATGAAATACAATTTGTATCTTTTTTGTATACCTTCGAATTCGGACAGTAAAAAATTATTATTTTTTTCTCGAATTTCTCAAAAATTTCCTTAAAAATTGAAAAGCATATATATTATTTCAAAATGTGAAATAATTTCCATACATTTAATCCCAAAACACTTTAATAGGCTTTTATTTTCTTGTTCACTATATTTTATTTTCTTTATTTACTCTTATTATATTTACAAAAAAATTATCGACCAATATTTCTGTATCGACCACACAATATCAATCAAAAGCTTCAACACATTTTTTATACAGTACAAACAATTAGCATTGTTAAAACAAGCAGAAGATAAAAAATGTTGTTTGAGAGAAGCGCGATTCGATAAATTTCTCTTCGACAAGTCGGAACGTTGGAAATTAATCGGCGATAAAATGCGCGGAATGGCGTTCCATTATCCGAAGATTGATAGATAAGCGTAGAAGAGAAAAAAAGAGTTGCAGGGCATTCTACAAACGACAAATGTGTCATTGGTAATGTCTCAATATAGCGTGGGCTTAGAAAGAAACATTCGCGGAATTACAATGATTCCGTTCCATGGTAACATGAAAGAGAGGGAGAGAGAGAGGGCACGAAAAAAGATGTTTTTCTTTGTAGGTGGCTGTGGCTGCTGTTGGTAAGCCCGAGAGTGCCTTTAGATTTATCACATTGCATACGATGCTGGACGTGAGGGTATTTGCGCTCGCGACTCTCTGGCTCATCTCGACTCGTTCCGAGACTTGCGAGCCTCCATTCCACTTTTTATTCAATTTCACATTAAATATTCCCAAAACGAACAACCATATCAAAATAATAACTCAAAAACCCTTTTTAAAAAATTTTCATTCAATCGCGTCCATTTGAAAATAATATTTTTAAAATCCTGTTTTACCCTATAAACTGTAATAGCTGTCAAAATTCTTGACAGACTCAATTCTTGATAGACTCAACGAAATGAAACGAGAACGCGGGGTTAAAAAATTGAAAAATGCGCATTTGCGATCGAGGGCAATTTGCGAGAGATATGTTCCATCGCGGGAGAATCTTCAGGAAGCGAATGGGATCGAAGGAGCAAGGGTAAATTGTTAAATGTCTGAAAAATGAGGGAGTCAATATAGGCGCGCCCTTTACCGCGTGGGACCCATAAAAGCTGTGTCAATCATAGAGACCTGTCGAATATACGTACGAGCACTCACACGATTTTATTCGTCTGCATGGAACGGGGAATGTAAAATTCACTGTCATGCTGTCTTTAGCCGATGAAAAATTTACGAGATGTGTGAGAAAACGATGCAAAAATAAAAATGTTTCATTTTTAAATAATTTATTGCGAAAAAAAGTGTTAAATGTTGTTTTCCCAAGCGGAAAATTTCTTAAATGATTGACAAAAGGTTTGCAATAATGCTCGGGAGATTGCAGTGTCTGACATTTTCGAAACTTTGTATAAAAATTTCATTTTAAAAAAGTACTTTTTCAATTGCGTTTTGCAATTTTAACAGTAGTTAAAAGAAAAATCTTTGCGAATTTCATCTGAATAGAAGTTTAAAATGAAAAAATAAGATTCTAACGTTGACGAATGTCGAATCTTGACTATTTTTATGACCATAAAAGAATTATTCATGAATTTGAAATGATTAAATGGAACTTTGAATGAAGACATAATGTGAAATAATAGCGATTGAAGTAATAAAAGAGACGGGGGTGTGAAATTGGTTTCGCTTCGACAATTTTCCACGCATCTCGTGGCAAAAAGTGACGAAGCAGGCATTTTGACCTCGCCATCAGGCAGACGACCGATTCAAGAAAATCTCGACGGTATATAGAAAAATGAGGAGAAGTATGCACGCGAGAGAGATGTAATGACAGTCCGTGTCTTGGAGCGTGCGCGGGTGGTGTCACTGCTATTTTTCCACATCTCAGGGAAGAAATAATTTATTCGAGCGCATTACTCAAGTCGCGCTTTGTCTTTGTCCGCGCATGCATAAACGCGTATTCGTGGCAATGAGGAAAGAAAAAGGATAAAGAGGAGAGTTAGAATGGCCACAATTATGTCGCCTCTCGTGTGCTCTAATCATCCCCCCGTAGCGTATTAGTAATACTCTCCAACGAGATACATGCTGTAATCCAAGCAAATAGCAAGCACATTACATCGTGTGTCCACTATTAGAAATAAACAATTGACGGTTTGTTACACTCACCCTTCTGGCAAAATGCCTCAATTATTCCCAACTCACTTAATACAAATATTCAAATACCAACGATTTAAAAAATAACATAGCCAAGAAAACTATTGAAATGTAGTTAAGATAAATAACGTAAGAAATAAATAACGTAGTCGAGAAAATTATTAAAATATGGCTCAATGAGCACGAAAGAAAATTTACATTTATTTTTTACCCGACATATTTATCTCGCAGTTCGAAAATCACTCGCATGTCAAAAAATATAATTAAAAAAACATGAAAATTACTCCTAATCAGATTACGAAGAATATGAATTTTTTTTTAAATAGGCGGGAACTTTAAAAGTTGTTTAAAAACCTTTGTGAAAGGCATCAGAGGTAAGCGATGAAACTTTGAATTTCTCGAGGCGCAAGTTTCTCGCTATCTTTTCTCGCGGGAGATATCGATAATGTATTGACTTTATTTAAACGCGAGTCATAAAATAATAAGGCAAAGTAACGATACCCATTACCATTATCACGGGTTTTGTTGCAACGAGTATTTTCACCCTCTCGTCTTTTTCTTCTCGCTCGACACAATTGCGTGGAGCAACGTATACGGACGCGCGGAGGTACACACTTTTGCCGATGCTCTCTCTTTCTCTCTTATTCCCGGCGCAAAGCTATATAATGTTGACAAGGTAAATATCCTTTGATACACGCCGTCCGTCTGCCGGGACACGCGTCGCATATTACAAAGAGAATATACGCTCTCACTCTCGTTTCTTTCTCCTCTATATCTCGTAGTTCCGATGTCTTCATGTATTTGTCACTCGCAGTGTACCCAACTATAATATATATTTTCACGGAATATTCTCATCCCCGCTCCGGCCTGCGGGAAAGACCAGAGATAAGTCCCCGATGACTTCATTTGGTAATTTCCTTTATCTGGAGAAATTTTGTTCTCTTATGAAACTTTCGAGAAGAAACGCGATATACACGTTTTTCAAACAATGACAAGTGGCTTTGTCATTTTATCCTATCGCTTTGTTTCAGAACACCTGAAAATCACACATATTGTTCGAATTTAAAAATTTACTTCAATGAATAGTTTAAAAGTTATCTGAAGTTAATCATTTTTATCATTTTTATCTCGTTTTCTTTATTTTCCCTTTATACACAGAGAGAAAAAGTCCGAGAAAAATTACCATGCTGTCTCTATAAAGCGTGTGTAAACACTTTAGGAAATTTTACCGTGCTGCACGGTAAAAATTCTAACGCTTTAGAGCAATTTTTCCAAGATTTTTCAGAAAATTTCCTATACATGTCGTTTGCACAAGCTCGGACTTTTTCTCTCCGTGTAGCAATAAGGAAAAGTTTTCAATAATTGAATGTTTCCCAAAAGTTTAACTGTATTTTTACATAGTCCGCACTCTCAATAGGGCTGTTTCCCCAGTTTCTCGCTCGATCGCTTCAAAAAACTGATGTGAACAAATAATCAGTTTTTTGGCTTGTTCTATATAAATTCTTCGATTGCACCCCGAATAATTAGCATTTTCATTACCTATGGGAAATTTCTGATCAAATATAGGCTCTTAAAATCGAAGAAAAAATTTCAAAAATAAATTTTGTGAATTCTTGCAGGGGTTACAGTGGGTCTCGTGGATCCATGAAAGTTTCAATTTGCGATAACTTTCCTTTCTTTTGATCAACATTGGGCGTGATTCTAGATTATGAGAAATATTAAAATTTAAGCGCTAACTTACTTTAATCATTATTTAAATGTATAATATCTATATTTCGTTAACTTTTCTTTTATTCAAAGTAAATGGTATCGCTGCGTGTGACAAAATTTGAAAAAAGTTAAATCAGTGAACGTTTGCATGATTTCTTTTTCATTCTTTATTTTTGACTCATGTATATTTCCGTCTTAATTAGTTCAGTCACATTTATTAACCCTTTGACGTATCTGGGCTAATGTAAACGTCGCACACGTGTATGAAATAGTGGAAAAAGAGAGTTCGATGGAAACGGAAATTCACGATTACTGTATCCGGAATGAGAGAAGAAAAAAGTTGTGCACACAGACGGGCTTACAATAAGCGGTTGACCGGACGAAACGTTTCCACGGTTCACCTCCCCCCAGTCAGAGCAATTGCGACCCTTCGATTACACATTAGTCCCCCGCTTATAATTTATCTTTCCCATTTCTCTCTTTACTTCTACGAACTCATTTTTCCCCTCTCCCTCGAAATCATCCTCCGCGACATTTATACAGTTCCCGGATACGAGATTTTATTATTTTTCCTCCGATGAACAAGAAAATTATTCAAGGAGACGCGTAATCATCTTTTCTTCGCCGATTCTTTTTTAGACGAGGATTCACTCATTTTAATATTACTGCTTTTTTTCACTACTGCGTATTTATTTTTGCAAAATTATTGAAAAGATAGTTCTCCATCAGGTTGTTGTATATTTTATAAAACCAACATATAGAGGAACATCAACAAATTATAAAAGTATAAGTGTCTAATTTATCTATAAAATACATAAAATACCCAAATCCTTATTTATTACAGATGTATAGATTTTTTAAATCATTTTTACTAATTTGAGTTAACATAGAGGAACATTAATAAATTATAAAAGTATAAGTGTCTAATTTATCTATAAAATACATAAAATACCCAAATCCTTATTTATTACAGATGTATAGATTTTTTGAATCATTTTTACTAATTTGAGAGGGTATCCTGAGATTTGTGAAAAATTTCCAAATGTTTCCATCTATTATATTTCTTGAAAAACTTGATATTGTAATATTTGCAAATATCGAAGAAAATTATAAATTAAATTTCTCCAGTATCAGCAATAATTGTACACAGTTCATTAAGTCTATACCCAACATTAACTCAAGTTTTCTATCGAATAACGTTCATAGCAGTTAAAAGAGAAAACGTTGGTGGCGTGTAAAAATTATTTTTATCAATTCTTAGTTTTTTTTTTGTATGAAATTAACTAACATCGAGGTGGATTTTTTTTTCAATTTTTTGCTTGTTAATTTAGCGAGACATGATGAAGTGGAAAAAGTCTTTTGGAAATAATGGGCAAGTGTGTATAAACTCGCTGCGAGTTTAGCAGTGAGTCACGTCGTGTCTTTTCGTCGTTGAAGACTCGGCGACGACGACGACGACGACGTGGGTGTACACGCGCGAGATCCTCGGGCAGTTACTCGCGTTCAATCCACATGCACGCCCGGTCATACCTGCTCGCCTGTCCTTCCAATACCTGTGCACGCTTCACGTACACACGTCTGCGCGAAATCGGGGCAAAATGGGCACAATGAAAAAAAAGAAGAAAAAACACCGACCTAATTGCTTTGACTAATTTTTCTTCATTTTGTTCCCACAATTAAATCTTATACCTTAATTTTCTCAATTATATACGAAATTACATTTTTTCTCGGAAACGATTGATATTTCATTATAAACGCAATTATATTTCGTGACCTATACGAAAAAGTGCAGGATTTTTTTCTATATACTTTTAATGGAGAACTGAATTTTTTCGTCGCTGTAAGAAATATTTTGGTGCAATTTAATTTTTTTATTTTGTAAAGTTTCGAGTAGACGAATGAAAAATGTGCATACCGAGATGCAGAAACGTGTGTGCGTGTATATTCATTTGATGTACTACGGAGCTCATGTAAGCGGAGTGTATCAAAATAATGCGCTCCTTTCTCCAGTCTCCCGCTTGCCAGGCCAAAGCTTCTCGATTCTCTCGCGCGCGTATGCCGAGAGTCCCGCGGTTCTCATGTGCTCCCATCAGCTTGCACATTTGATCTTCGCAAATATCTCCTTCGCACTACGAGAAATCCACCATACGTTTTGTTTTCAAATTTTTATCAGTATACAAGTTTTTTTAGAATAATTCCTACACTCCAAAAAAATAGGAAGATCAATCAATTTTTTAAAATTTATTTATAAGAATTTTTTCTTGAAAGAATTTCGAAATAATCTACAAGGTTCTACAGTGAGAATAGATTTAGTTGAAAAATATTTCGTCGAAACAACACCTGTTTGTTTGAAATAATTAAACTTCAGTTAAATCAACCAAGAATTAAGTTCAATTTGCAAAATAATATCGTTGAACGTATTGAAACTAATATTTTGTCGAATCAACCAAATTTCATTTTCAGTGTAGCTTCCATTTTTAGTATATACGAAAATCTCGTGAAAAATTTTTGTATACAAAACTTTTCTATTAAAACATCCCCTAAATATGACATATTATTTAAGAATGACATTCTTGAAAGTTGATTAAAAAACTTTTAATCCTTTTTAAAGCTATAGCTTTAAAAAAATGTTGTTTCGACCTTTGGTTCTCGTGAAAATTCGTAGCAAAAATTCCACTTTCGGAATATTCGCAAACGCTTCAAATTTTGCTTCGAAGAAATGATTGCAATTATTTATTAGTACTTTGTGTGCCGTATGAAAATGAGTGAAGGATATATAATTTACATAATAGAAAGAAAAAAAAAGAGATAATGCGAATGTGGAGACGTTTACGAGGAGGAAACTCGTTACAAAAAGATTGTCGTACACGAGGGGGAGCAGAATATAAGAGAGGAGAGAAGGAAGGAGAGGCAAAAGTATTTCGTACTTGTTGCAATAATGGCTGTTACTTTGATTATTCGACGATGTTGGCACATCGAGCTCCTTCATCTGTAATACAATATACATATTTGCGAGTGTTCGCGCGCATTGGTGAATCGGACCGTATATATATATATATATATAGGCAAAATGTGTATACAGAAACGCAGATATACAAACACGTACAAATGTTGAGGTTTTGCTGTAGTAGCTGTTAAACTAGGCTCTCTTTCGCGAGAGTGCACCAAACCAATGTTCCGGACAATTTACTCACGAAATTAGTTACAAAACGCTCCGACCTATCTACCCATCAGCCACTTCCGCTTCCTTCCCCCGTTCCTACGTGCGCGCACATATGAAAATGTACGTGTATACAATCCGGGCTAAATAGATGGACGGTCCCGACCATTAAATCGCTGAGACTCGAGAAGAGTTATTGTTCACGGACTTTGCCATATAATGGATTTAAAAGCGCACTTTATAGCGCTACAGCGCAACTTCGAAAATACACATATATACCGAGGTTATCCCCCCCGTACACCCAAATCGCCCGATCATCAGCATACACTTTTCTGGACGATATTATACACGAACGATCCAACGCCTGATGATTTTCGAAGATTCAATTATACACTGAGAACAGATTTAGCTGAAAATATTTTGTCGAAACTACACTTATTTGTTTGAAATAATTAAACTTCAGTTAAATCAATCAAGAATTAAGTTCAATTTGCAAAATAATATCGTTGAACGTATTGAAAAAAATATTTTGTTGAATCAACCAAATTTCGTTTTCAGTGTAGTCGTTGAGACGTAGCTATTCGGCGATTGACGGGTTAACATGGACATTTTTGTTGAGGAAAATTTCATGGGGAAAAGCGGATAATCATTGTCATTAATAGCGCCTCGAATTAACGCGTTTCGTTTTTTTTCTCCGTGTCGATTGAAAGAGAGACGCACACAACAATAAAGGATTTTGAAACGGAAAACGCGTCCGAAATCTCGGGGATTTTTTAATCGGAGGCTGGTTTTGTTTTCGGCTCCGATAAATCGAAGCTGCTGCGCATATATGCGCAATTATCGGATTTACTCCGAGCGAAATGAATAATGATCGGGCCCCGGAGCGTATCGTCGGTTAAAAGCCGGCGATTCTTCTCTCCTCCATAAAGCATCGTGGGAATACACGTTGTCTGAATTCTACGTTGCGAAATTCACCGCGCGCGACTCGCCGCCGTGTGTGCTGTCGGGTAATCGAACAATAAACATCGCCGGGCGATACAGGGCGTCGATTATTGATGCACGAGAAACCGCATTTTTTGTTTTCATTCCCCGCGTACAATGATCAACGCGTTAAACACGCTCGAAATTCAATTCATGACTTTTTTATCGATCTTTCACATTTCCCGCTCTATCTTTTCGTCCCGCTAGCTCAAGAATATATATTACGCAACAACGTTGGGGGGTGTTGACATTTAAACATTGAAAAAATTGATAAAAAAATTCGCCCAGCGATACCAGCAAAACCATTTTTATCGATCAAAGATAATATTTTTTTACAGACATTAATTTTGTTATTAATTTTGTTTTTTCAAATTTTGTTTATGCTCGTTAATATGGCGGTATTCGCGAAAAGTAATTACGCGGGGGATGAGCGGGAATGAAGCTCATTTTTTTTCGGCCAGACAGACGCGAGTGTGGAAAGGCGGGCGCGCGCTCGGGGGGCGCAAGGAGCGAGAGGACTCCGGAGATATATATACTCGCGCGCAACGATCGGCCAGGAAACAGATATGATGCGCCTCACGAAGCGTGAAACACCGAACGCGCCCACCGATTATGCCGCATACCCTTGCGCGCACACACTCGCCCGATTTGCGCTGTGCGTGGGTGAATTTTCGCGTGGGTGAGGACTCGTCCGTGTAAGCTTCTTCCTCGTGTGCCCGTCGATCCGTGAGCGACACGCGCTCTCGACCAAACGAGCTCCGCCGAATTCTTCTTGCACCCGAACTCTGATGCAATCCGTTTTATACATTTTTTTTTCTTCCACATCTTAACATTTTGTTTTCTTCATATATACGCTACATTATTTATATAATTAAAGTATAATTTATAATTAAATTTATCAACAAAAATTTGTCGTATCTAATAATTAACGAAATATTACAGTAGATAAATCTACACACCGTATATACACGGAGAGAAAAAGTTCGCGAAAAATTACCATGCTGTCTCTATAAAGCTTGTGCAAACGACATGTATAGGAAATTTTTTGAAAAATCTTGGAAAAATTGCTCTAAAGCGTTAGAAATTTTACCGTGCTGTACGGAAATTTTCTGAAAAATCTTGGTCTAAAGCATTAGAATTTTTTCCGTGGTAAAATTTCCTATACTTGTCGTTTGCACACGCTTTATAGAGACAGCATGGTTATTTTTCTCAGACTTTTTCTCTCCGTGTATATACTTTTCTGTAATATTTAAAAGAATCAAAAATTAGCGCAGCGGGTAATAAATAATGAGGAATGAAATTGAATTTGAGTCAATATCGAGCAGGTTTTGATGTACGAGCTTTCCCAGTCGCTTGTATGTTCTCTCCCATTTGGTGCAAAGGGGGGAAAAAAAACAGTGGGCAGACCGGTTGGAGCTTCGATCACATTTGAACGATGTAATAACTCCGATAATACGATCATCTCTCTTTTCTCCCGCGCGTAGTATATATACCTGACCGTGTGTATCAGGCCTTTGTGAGCTCTGGTATAATGTGTGTACAAGCGTTACAATATTATGTCGGAGCCACTTAGTCCACACGTGTTTATAAAAGCTCTCGTATAACGCGGGGTCAGTGTAGCGAGTCCACTACCCTTCCCTCTCGGCTCCTTCATTTCCCACGGAAAGTTTCCCATTTCGTCGTTATACCTACACCACAAGTATCCGCATTACCGGTGCTCAATCTTCCGCTTTATTATAACCAGTCGCTTATACGCTCCGCAAATACAGTCAACGCTTCCCGCCTCCTCATCCATGTGACCCTCTGTCATACTTGACTTCTCCAGCATATTGCTTCGGCTAATCTTTCCGATACCTTTTTCATATACCCCGTAGTATTATTGTTTCGCATTGAAACAAAAAACGACGACGATCACACACGAAGCTTGACCAAACGGCATCAGTAAAAATATCATATGACCAAAATATGAAAAACAATTTATTTATTTGTGATATTTTATCGAATTTTTTGTTTTGCCACGTGATATAAAACCGTTATGGAAGCATTTACAGATTAAAAAATGGTTTCTTTTTTTTTTAATTACAACGAATGATTCATCGAGTGATTAACTGTTGATTGAAGTGCGATTAAACGAGGAGCTCGTCAGCGAGAGATTCCCGCTGTGGCTTATCCGAGGAGTTTCCTCTTGCCGATCTTTTTCATAGAGGGTAAGAAAATCGCATTAACGATCCTGGCTCGACCTCTCGAGTGGACCGAAAAGAATGAAAAAAATAACAGCGGGTACCAATTTTCTTTAAGACTGTTTCTCAATGTAATAAACCCGCGAGGGCTTGAAACGTCTCTCGGTTGAGACATCAACGATGCGAAGAAACCAGATAAATTACCGATGTCAAATTAGAGGCTCGATTAATTAAGGTGTTTCAGGATAGAAGTGAAAAACAAAAGAAATTTACTACACGGTCGATATGGTACAGAAATAATTCTTAAGGAGGTTGTAATGGAATGTCAAAGTCTGGAGAATTGCCTGAAAATATAACGATTCGATAGAAAATAAAATCAGCTTTCTTATAAGCACAAAATTTATATATAAGTTGTCGAACTTTCTGTGAAAAATTTGACTTGCGTCAAAATTTTTCATGGGTCCACGTGTGACTCACCAAATTTTTTGAAATTTTTTAAATTCGATTTTAAGAGACCCTATTCGATCGGAAATTTCCCGTAAATAACGAAAATGATAATTATTCGGGGCGAAATCCAAGAAATCATATTGAATGAGCCAAAAAATTGACTTTTGGATTAGTTTTATCAATTTTTCAATATGAATTCTTGGATTGCGCCCCGTATAAGTAATATTTTTGTTA
>JAPYYW010006099.1:0-10257 GCA_030522545.1 Cremastinae sp. A BG-2022a
TCACGTATTAAGCAGTCCCCCGCACAAAGAACTTTGTTCGCGATACCCCCCCCCCCCATTGTTAGCAGTCCGCGGATAAATCGAAGTCCTCCTTCAGAGGCATGTGTAAAATATTCTTTTCGTAAATTTCTTTGGGAAATGGGCAGTTATGCCGTAAAATAACTGGCGCCCGAGTTTATTCATTTTTCTTTGTGAATTTTGGAAGCGAGAAGACTCGCGTGAGAAGGCGACTGGGTGTCGCGGTACTTCTCATTTCTTTTTCTTATTTTTCATTCTAATTTAATTTTGTATCGAGATTTCATTTATTAAATTCCTGTTAATTATTTTTGGTAAATTTCCGATGCCCTAAAATTTATTTATTTTCCCCCTTTTCCCCGCAGCCCAACGGGTGAGAGAGAATTTCCTTCTCTCTTGCGCCATCGTATTTGCGACGGGGATCTCGTCGTATAATATATACACTATTCTTATTCGTTAAATCACCATTTGGACAAAAAAATATATTGCCATTCATTATTTGCGCATAAAAGACGACTTAAAAAAACGAATAAATTTACTCCGGATTTGACTGGAGATAAAACCTTTAAAACCTTTTTGCTTGCTTCATCCGTTATATTGGTACAAAAAAAATAGTATTTATAAAAAACCTCGGGTTTATTCAACGAAATAAATAAAAATGTATGCACTTCCGAAGGGATTTGCATTCGGGAATTTTTCACTCGAATGGAATATTCTCTGTTCCGGCGCTTGGTAACACCGGCTACTTGCGGAGATTTTTTTCCAACGACGCGAGAATCGCGCTCTGCCGAAGATACGAATCTGATTTTTTTTTCTTCGCAACGGTAAGTACTTCTATTTCGCAATTAAGAGGAAATAAAATGATTGCCAATCTTATCTCTTGGACGCTCTAATTAATTATGAAATTCAATTCAAGACCATATGTACACGTTAAGTTTAAGTTTACATTGTAAAGCGAGGTGTTATTTTTTAAGTGGAAACAGAATTAAAGAGTCATCCATCCTCTGAATTTAACCCCTCGTCGATTATTTATGCCGCTTCAGATTACGAGAGATAATTCTAACGCATTATTTCGATAGCTTTGTGCTATATATAAAAAATCAGATTCATTTTACTTTTTGAAGGAATATGATATACATTTTTAAAAACGTGTTGACAAATAATTTAAAACTAGCCGACACGGTGAACTTCGTATCACCTGCATGATTGATTCACATACAAAATCAACAATTTTTGATTTTTCGATTTTTCAACTTACACTGAGAAAAATCACGATAGTGGATTTTATAATAAAGTGACGCTATGCTGACTATTTTATAACTCAATTTATGTTTATCGTAAAATAAAGTATATTTAGGATAGAATCTAAACAGAATATAATTAGTTCCATAATAATTGGTATAGTTGTCACTTTTATATAGTAAAATTTATCATTCTTTTCACTCAGTGTAGTTTTAGAGTTTTTCCAACTATTTTTCTTCTAAACTACTCCTGAACTATAGCGAACAAAACAAAAAAAATTATTTAAATCGGTCAAGTCGTTTTTTAGTTTTAGCGAGACTAACGCACAGCGATTCATGTATATGAACCATTCCACGCTATTTCGACCACTTTTAGACCTGACCACTTTCGATTTGGCTGAAACTTTTTTATCATTTTCTACCCGATTGAAAACTTCTCTGAGAATTTTGTCAAATTTTTTCACCCAATCCAAAAAAAGTTATGAATTTTTGAAAGAAATGCTCTTATTTTTTAAATAGCCATAACTTTTCTTCAAAAATTGAGTTATCGGGACGTTTTTTTTTGAAATTTTTATAATTAGATGTACTTCTCAATAAAAAATAGATCAAAATTATTCAGATCTATCTTCATGGATTTTTTTTGAGTTTTCTGAAAAAAATAAAGAATTCTCGATGATTACGATTTTTAATTTTTTTTTTTTATAAAAAACTTTGACATTTTTTTACGAATCCTCAAATTTTGTCAGTGATATTTTTTCGATTTCCATTTTGTGTATGTTTTGAAAAAAAAATTTATTTCAAAATTTAGCTTATTTTGCATAACACCATTTTGCAGATTTTTGAGAATGTATACAGAATCCTAAAACTGAAAAAAAAAATTTGAATAGAATAATTGAAAGTGGTAAACACAAAAAAAATTTATTTTTATTTAAAAAAAAATAAAATAAAAGGTTGTTTTAAATAATTTTTTTATATTTTTTCCAAAAAATTACATCGAAAACCAAAGAAAATGAAAAAAAAATTGTTATTTGGTTCATTTTTGGACGAACAGTGGGATATTCGACAAGTTCAGTCGAGTGTCAGTTCCAGTGTAATTTTCAATCATACGAAAAGTGAATGAAACGTTTAATTAATTAATCGGAATAGAGCCTATTAAATTTTCAGGAATTACCCATTATAAAGTTTTCGGCGAGGACACGAAAAGACATAGCCACTTGAAATTTTGAGATTTTCCTATTTTCGATTTAGGAAAAATCAGGCTGAAGGTCCTTGAACACGCTAAATTTTCTCCGCTCATGTGAAAAAACCTTACAGCACAATTTACTATTATTTATATCAAATATACCTGGACAAATATACTTGAATAGTTCGGGGTTCATAAACATAAAAAAAAGAGAAAATTCGTCTAGCGTAACGAGGAAAAAAATGTTCAAATTTTCGTTAATCCCTCGATCATTGTATCCATAGCGATCGGTCGAGGTTGAGTGAAAAAAGAACACGATCTTTCATATGGAAGGAAGAGCTATATTAAAGTTGACAGTATTTTAGATTAAATAATTTTCACAATATTCAGTTGTTTCAAATGATTTTTTTCTGACCCCTCTTGCCCCCACTCTTAGTGGCGTCATGAGCGATAGTATATATGTCGAACCGATAATCCAAATGGGACGAGGGAGTTTGTCAAGTTTTTAAATAAAACGTTTATTAAAATAAAGTAAAATATAAGAAATAATTATCGTGAATGATTAATGGATCTTTGCTCTGAAAGTCTCGAAAAACTAACTCGTCAATCGTTTTTTTATTACTTCCTCCTTTTCTTGTCAAAAGTTTTCTTTTGTTGCTAAGCAACGTAACATTTTATAAATAGGTTTTTACCGATCCTACATATATATTTACAAATAATTAAAAATTTAACATTAATAATAATCATAAAATTATTGTTATCACGACATTTAATTACAGTTTCGTAATTGTACTCGATTACGAAATATCCACGAAATCCACTGATAAAAAATCAGATTTTCAATTTCGTAATTTTTTTAATACAAAGACAGGAAAGATATATTTTTTGTGATTGTGAGCTTTTTTCATCCCAGAGAAATGTGTAATTTTAAAATTACAATCATAAAAATTTTTGACAAATATCTTTCAATGATAAAAGTAGCGAATACAGCAAAATAATTATTTTTTTGTTACAAAAGATGTTGGAACGAAAAATGTTTAAGCTGAAGGCAGTTTTTTACGTAGACAAGAAATAAAGGTAAAACGCATCGAGGCTCTTGTTTTTCCCACAGGTAGGACACGCGCTCGTTCGAAAAAAATTCGAGACGAGGGATTCTCACAAATCTTTTCCACGATGTCCGGGCGAGTATCGTATACGAGATGAGAAAACAGAGGGAGAGACAGACTTTTTGAGAATGAAAGTAACAGAGATTCCCGAAGCTGCGGAACGATACTTTCCGGCCAATGACGGTTTTATCCCGAGCCACCGAGATCACGCAGATAAAGCAAGCAGCACCGACATCAACCTCGAACTACAAGTATTGTACAGTCCTTTGGTGGACCGAAAGAGGAGAAATGAAGGAAGAACGAAGAATGAAGAGGAGAGAAAGAGAGAGAAATAAAAGAGCGAGAGAGAGAGAGAGAGAGAGAAGACGCGGGACCTGTTTTCCGTGTTAACAACCGAAACTCATAAAGACGTTTAAGTGGTCTATGAAAGAAGAAGACTCTCTCGTTCCCTCGAGAAAAAATTTGCCGCCTCGATTTCAGAGTCAAGGACGCCTTGAATAGGTTTTTTCACCGAAAACCGCAGCGATCCTTGACAACGAGAAGGGCGCAACGTCCGATAACGCAATCCCAAATTGGGGCTCCGATCCTCATCGCCGTTTCGTTCGTCTTCGTGACTTTATTTTTTTTTTATCGACTCGCTACCCCCGAAAACTTCGAGGGTGCGAGTTTTGAATGAAGCGAAAGGCGGGAGAGACACCGGAACGGAAACAGGAGGAGAGAAAAAAAACGATCCGCGCGTTGTAAATTTCATCCGGCTCCGCCGCAAAATGAAGTCATCTCGAAACCGAAAAATCTGGATTTCGATACCCTGTTTATCTCTCGGTATTCTTTATTTTATTGCTCCTTTTGCTGGCTTTTTTTCGAATCCATTTTTTAGTGAAATTTTAAATAAGTTTTTCGTATATTCTTTTAGTATATTTTATCGGTAAGTTTTTAGGATCCTTTTTTTGGTGCACCAAGGTCTAAAACTTTGGGTGTATCGCGTTTACATGTGTATATACGTATATATTCGATATTTTGTGTATGACGTATGTAACGATACCGCTTTATAACGATAGCAGTTGTTTAAACCTGTCGACTACACTCGTATTCTCCGTAAAATACGCATCGAGTAATTTGCTATAAATAAAGCCGGAAAATTTATGCCGGAATTAACGAAAAAAGGAAGAGAACGGGGCGAAGCTGGAGTAGAAGAGAGAGAGAGAGAGAAAGAGCATAAAATTTCCGAAACGGGGAGGAGAGAGGCGACGAGACGCGATAAAAAATAAAGTTGTACCCGGGAATATCTACCTTCTTTTTCCCTCCGATTTGAAAACGAATTTATTTATCTAGTATCTCAATATGAAATAAAAAGTGGAATTCACTGGCTGTTAATATCGAACGCTCGATTATTCAAAATTACCTTTTTTTTTCTCGATGAAAAATAAATTCCGATCGAATCTCGCGTAGAAAGTTTTACTTTATTTTATTTTTCAAATGTTTTTTTTTTCATTTCTTTTTTTTTAATTCTTCCTGACGATGTCCCCGCGTCGAAAGGTGGAGGAATTGAAAAATAAACTCGAGGGTGTATTGTGTGGTTTATTAATGGAATTGGGCGTTTCAATCAACGAGCGGAATGAATGAGAAAAATAGGAGAAAAAAATATCAAAGAATTCGAGATTCCTTTTTTTCGGGTCGGCGCGAGATCAAACGAGCACGCGGGAAAGAGCACGAGAGAGAGAGGGAGTTACATTGATAGCGAGTCGGGGAGCGAGTGTCATCCGTTTTCCGTGACAGCTTCACTAGATCGGGCGCGTGTAGATACAAAAATATATATCCAAGAGGGACGCACACACGTGAAGGAATACAGGAAAGCAATTTCAAGCGATCAGCGGTTTCCATGTCTCTCGAAAAACTGACCTGTCGACGCTCAACACAGAAAGCTACACGATTCCCGCGCACAGGAAGCCCCTACATTTTTCAATGAATACATTCCACGGAATAACCTCTGGGAATGGAAAAAACGAATCCAATCACGACGAAAGATACCAAGTCCCAACCCTTTTTTCAACTTTTTTTTCTATTCGCCATTTTCTCACCGTCATACATACATATTAAATATAATTGAGATATCGATTTGACACCTGAGACACATTTTAGCATATGTTCTTGTGACAATTTTTAGGGTAGTTCCGAAGAAATTATCTACAGAAAAATTGAGTCATGTCTATGTAACTCTCTATTTTTAGTCAGGGTTATATACTTAAAGTATAATTTATAATTCAAAAAATTTTGCAAGGGTTTTCAAGGGGTACCCTTTTCGATTTTTTCAAAAATCTTTAAGACGTGATATCTTTATAATTAATTTATGTATTAACGTAATTTCTGCACTATTCGCTTCGTTTTGCAAATATATTTAAAAGCCGCGTTAAATCCTCTTGAGAGGATTAAATACTCTTGAGATATATAGTTTATGGATAAAAATAGCTCTATGTAGTGGGCGTTTCAAAAAAGGTATTTATTTTATGATTAACTTTTATAGTCATTCTTATAGTAAAGTTGCGCTTGGGGTCATTTTGACCTCTGGTAACCATGAAGGGTTAATAAAGGTAATTTCGTAAAGAGAAACGAAAGATATATCATAAATTGAAAGTTTCATGGGTCTGCCAGATCCAGTGTGACCCGAAATTTTTTGAAATTTTTTTTCAATTTTAAGAGCCTATTTGATCGAAAATTTCGCGTGGATAACGAAAATGTTACTCATTCGGGGCGCAATACGAGAATTTCATATTCAAAAAGCCAAAAAACTGACTTTTTTGAATTTATTAATATGAATTTGACTTTTATAAATACACATAGTTAAAAAGTAATTTTCATTTTTAGGTTATAATTTGCCTTGGATTTTCTCAAATATTAGTTGATGACCGTATTTTTATGGTAAATCATTAAATCTTGCTCGTCAATGAACATATGACATATTTTGGATTGTTTGAAGGTTCATTCTAAATATGTATGTTTTTTCAATCAAACAGCGCATGCTAACGATATTTTTCATAAAACACTGGCTTATGTCAAATATATAGTTTTCGCTTATTTTGTTGGTAATAATGCTTGAAATTTAGCTATTAAGAAAATGAATTAACATATTCTATATCGTTAGAAAATTCAATAACAACAAATAATTTGCATTTGCATACTTTCGTTAATATATATCATCTTAACTGAAAGAAAAAAATATATATCGCCCGTACTGTTTTATTGTACCAAGTTTGTTTTAGAATGTTTGAAATAAAGAAATTATTCTTATTCAGACAAAAAGCAGAGAATGTTTAATTCTGAAAATAATTTGAGCAACGACGAAAAATTGTTTCAAATATTATTGCAATTTTTTTTCGTGCCTCTAGCGTCTTTTTGTTTACCAACAATGGAAGTACTAAATGGCTCCAGGGTCCTTTTTCTCGCCACACCGAACGCAACGTGAGATCGAAAAATATCGTTTGCATCGAGACACATGCCCCGAACCTAGAGAATCGTCCCGCAGAGTTAAACACCGAGGTATCGTCTCGCCTCGCTCAATTTGTGTGGGAAAAAACCACCATTTTATTTCCGATCGACGAAATTTTTTCATATTTCGCTGCGCCCGTCGCGATAGAGTATCAAATTTATTTGAACTCGAGGAGGACATGTCCGGAAAAATTGGTTTAGTGATGGTAACTTTAACTTTTTATGCAGAAAAAGTGTCGACTCCTCGAGCCTGGAGTCGATATCGACTTATTTTTCGACCCCCTGTAGCGATCGCCCGGCCGACTTTTCAAAAATTGAATAATCTCGAACTTTTAAGCGGTCATTTTGACGTTTTTTCGATGACGTTAAATTTCATTTAGTAGATTTTTTATGACTAATGCATGATGAACCTATAATATCGTAAAATTTATTTGATAATAATTTACTAACAAATAATAATTTATGAAAAAATTTTAGAATTCTAAACAAAATAATGTAAACTATCAAATCTGCTATTCTTTATGTTTGAATTATAGTTTTTATTACAATTTGAAAATATGAAAGAGTTTTTTCTATTTTTTCCAGTTTTAATTATTTAAATAGTACCAACTGTAAAAATTGATTTAACAGTGTTCTTAACCTGTTCATTAATATTGCAGGTAAAATAGAAAAAATATTACCAAATTTATAGCAAAAATGTAAAGTCTATAAGGTCATAAACAGAGGTTTTCCTCACCTTCATTCGAAATAAAATTAAAACCAAGTTTTTATATAGTATTAAACATAATAAAACATGAACGACCGCGCAATAATGTTTGATACTTGAAAAATGAAGATTTTTTAATATTTAAAAATCGAGTAACCTTAAAATTACCAAATATAATTAAAAAATAGTCTAAATAATGAATATATTAAACAAAATAAAATATTGGTTTAATTAATTTTTGTACTAAATCAATACATATATGTATATTTCAGCTCGATTGCATATTCAAAGTACGACGTAAAGTAACCTAAACGCGATGAATGGAAAGTGCGTATACACGTTCATTGAGCGCGTACCGGGCGAAACATTATTACTTCTATCCGGAGAGGGATAAAAAAGTGGCAGCGGCCGAGGCGTAGGATGCGAATCTATAATTATCCAAGTCTCCCAGTTCGTTTTCTCTTTTTTTTCTCAACGACGTTAGAGCAGAGAAATAATAAAGAGAAAAAAAAATGATGAGCTCGGCCAGGTATTATCGCCTTGAATCAACAAAAGCTTCTCTCTCGTGTTCCGTCTCTGTCGGTCGTTCTCTCGGCGGGCCAAGATTCGAACGCTGGGGAATATGGCCCGCGAGAGAGCCAAAATGGGAATGAGAGACGAAAAGAGGGATATTTAATAGCGGGCCGCTTGGCTTAATGACCCACGTCTCGCAGGCCTTCCATTCAAACCGAATGTCATTGCAGTAGATTCGATAACGTGACTCTTCTCCTTCTCTCAACGGTGCTTTACGTACCGTTTTTTTTTTCAATACGTTTTCTCCATTTTTCCCCCTTCTCCGGGTCGCGAGGTATATTTTGAAAAAAATAAAAATAAAAGCATAATTTGAAAGAAAAAAAAACGACGAAGAAGAAGTGAAGATCAGGGTTTACGGCGTGTGATAAAATCATCTGGGATGCCGACGTTCCCGTATCGTTTTTGAAGCCACTGCAGAGAATGCAGCCGAAAAAAAATATTGTGAGAAATTTATTGAGATTAATGAGACGCGACCGAGAAAAAAAAATGTTATCCTCCGGAATCGTGGACAAAAAAAAACAATGAGCAATCATTTCGTCGAGAAAAGTTGATATTACTGTCAGCTCCGATGATAATTATCAATTATTTTTTCACACGAAATAATTTATCATTGAATTTTGTTAAATTTTAACTAGAAATTATTTGAAATTATAATTTTAATTTTCATGAAAAATAGGGGGCAGAGTTTCAAATTACTCACTCGTTACTCCGTATAGAGATAAAAGTAATGAAGATTTTCTTTGTGTGCAATGAATTTGGGGGGAGGAAGATAATTTTTTTTTTCGAACTGCGGAACGAGCGCGCGTATGTCGAATTATTACTGTAAAAATTCGATGCTCGAGACTTCAATGAGTTTTATTGGCGTGGAATAAAATTCGAGGCTTGTTATTATATGACCTGCCTGCGAGATAATTATATTCATTAGGGAATAAAGCGCGGGAGCCTCGATATTTTGAATTATGGGTCCAAAGATGGACCTTATAATTCGGGACCCGATATTACGACGATTCCAGGACCTCGTGTGTGCAGTCACGGAGCGCACACGTACGTGTATTCACACACGTCGACGAATGCACCTTTAATACTGACCTATAATTATTTTTATTACTGATAAAACTCACAGCAAGAAAACGAAGCACGAATTTTAAGCGCTTTGTCCAATTTTTTCAGTACCATTTATAATTATCAAGCTATAGTACATCCGCACGAAACGATTTTTTTAGGAATTTGTTAAAATTTTGCATAAATTATCTTTGCTTCCATGTACATTTGTGTATTGCATTTTGAAAAGCTTCTATGCATAGAATTCGAGACATCCATTATAGAAAATTAAAATTTTTTTACTCTCCCATAAGAGCACGAGTTAAATATAGCGATTTTTAACTATCAATATTTCAAGAAGTAAAACTTCTTGAAATTTGGTACAGCTTTTTATAATACTTCAATGAAGCTTCAATTAATTTTTCAAGACATCTAGAAAAATATTTTTCGTAATTTTCGTACATACGTATCAAGTGTGGTGTTCTTGAATCAATTATAATACAACAACTTTTTATAATAAACTTAAGCTGTAAAGCCACATGGTACGGAGAAAAACTAAGATAAAATTTCAATTGAACTGTCATAGACCTACTAATTTAAATAAAAATCTTAATTTTTTTTCTATTCCTTCTTAGATGGTCAATAAACATGGCGGCCCATATTTATGTTAATAAATATGACACTTAAGGAGGTATTAACGAAAATACGAAAATGAACTTTGTCTATTGAAATTTTTTTTACGATATAGAGTGTTAATTCAGTTTTTCGATGGCTAAATTTCAAGTAGCATTACCGATAAAATAAGAGAATATTATCCCGACAAAGTATGCTCGACATAAGCCAGAGTCTTATGAGAAGCATTGAGAAAAATGTTCTTTTATTGAAAAAATATATATTTAGAGTGAACTT
>JAPYYW010006107.1:0-12338 GCA_030522545.1 Cremastinae sp. A BG-2022a
AGGTTTCACCGTGCCGAAGTTGAGATATTTGTTGTTAAAAATCGAAATATTTAACACGTGCTCTTATGGCGAAGTACCGAAAAGTGCAATTTTTGCCAACAAATATCTCGACTTCCGTACGGTAAAACGTTCTAAAATTTGGTATACACGTGTACATTGCGTCAAAGAACGTCTATGCAAATTTTTAAAAAATTCTATCGAAAACGATTTCACGGTACAACATCCTTAAGGTGATGCCGTAGATGTACCACGTGACACAAAACGCGATTTGCTAAAACTTACAAACTATTGATATTTCGTCAAAACCCAAAGATCAGCCCATTTTTGCCATTAACCTGCTTGGGCTAAAAAAATATTATTCTCATTGACAAAGAATTAAAGAAGTTTGAATCAATCGCTTTTTCCAACTGCCTGGGATCTGCGGCATCGTCTTAAAATTATTTCATGCAAATGCTGATTCTTACCAAAAAGCATTAAGAACTATCAAAAAGGATCAGCGGAGGTATTTGTAAAAATATTACTCTTTTAAAATTATTTAACAAAATATAATTAAATTGAACACTCCATTGTAAAGTAATACTGTTTAAAATGTATGAGAAAATATCAACGCATGTTCTCATGAAATCAACGATGCCATTCTGACTTTGTTCATGAAATATAAAATTTAATTGTTTTTTTTTAATAATCGAAAAGAATATATCATATTTTGTAACTTTAGTTTGTACTCAAATATTACAAATAATAAGAAGAAGCATTTGATAAATATTAACACTTTTTATACATATGTTTTATCGAATATTATATACTTTGTCAAATATTATTCTTTTCATCGATTATAATTTTATAATAATTTATAACATTATATGCGCAATCTTTTTTGTTCAAAAAATGCTAAAATTTGTAATAACTTTTTATTTTTGACATATTTTATGATATTTTGTTTAATTATGAAAAATTACTTGCATCAGGGATTTACATTTTTTTAAAGGTAGTTATAAAGTTTTATCGTTTTCTTAGGAATTCATTAAAACTTTGCACAAACCTACTTTGATAATACTTACATACACGTGATTTGTTCAGAAAGTATCGCGAATTTTGAATTTCCGCGGGCTACGTATATTCGATTTTCGATTTTTTTGTGGCACTATTTTTGTTCATATTCATGTCCTTCACTTATGCTGACAAGGTGGGCCACTTTGAATGTTTTGTTAATTTTTGACAGCTGTTTTGCTTGGACGTGTTTTGGTTCGTATTTGATTTTTGCCTATTCCAAAAAATGGATCAAAGAATCTGTATCAAATATTATGTGAAAAATAAAATAAAGTGCGCGGATGTATTCCGAATGTTCACTGTGGCATATGATTAAGCTACCTTGGACCAAAGCAACTTTTATCGGTGGTACAAAATGGAAGCTGCTGCATGAGTCAAGACCGAAAAAAGTGCGCCAAGTTCGGTGGAATGTAAAGGTTTTACTTACAGTTTTCTTCGATTGCAGGGGTGTGGTGCATCATGGGTTTTTGTCACAGAGTAGCACAGTCAATAAGGAATATTATCTGCAAGTTATGCGCAAGTTGCGCCAAGCAATCCGCCAGACTCGCCCGGATTTGTGGAAGAACAAAAATTGGCTTTTGCACCATGATATCGCCCCTGCTCACACATCGTTGCTTGTGCCCGAATTTTCGGCTAAAAACAACACAGTAATGGTACCGCAGCCACCGTATTTCCCAGGCCTGGCCCCCTGTGACCTTTTGCTTGTTCCCAAAATTGAAGAGGCCCATGAAAGGACGACGCTATGCCACGATTGAGGAGATAAAAACGGCATCGAAGACGAACCAAAACATGTCCAAATAAAACAGCTGTCAAAAATTAACCAAACGTTGAAAGCGGCCGACTTTGTCAGCATAAATGAGGGACATGAGGACATGGGACATGTATACTCTGGTTAGAGCGCTTAAACACGACATTCGGACCCTAGCCCTACTGTACGCATACGCGAGCAAGTGCCATTTGAGGATCTAAAGCAAAGAGGGGACAGCGCTGAAGGAGAAATCGTAAGTTTTGAAAGGTTCCGAGCATGAGGTATGAGAGGTTTGTAAGTTACGAGAGTTTTCAGTGTATTGCGATTTTCAATCCTAAATATTTTCAATTCTAGATGGTGAATCTTCTTAAACTTCAGCATAACTGATTATTGCACTTCGAAAAGCTTCCTTTATTTTTTAAAAAAATTGATAAGATTTTTTTTCACGATTTTCATACGTACATAGCAAGTATAGGTCACCTTTGATGACCTTGTATGTTGTTCTTAAGATAATTTGCAACAACTTTCCTTAATATACTTAATCTCAAAAACCACATGGTATGGAGATAAATTGAGATAAAAACTTTTTATTTGATGGTACCTATAGAACCATAGAAAGAATGTTAAATTAATATTATCCGCAAAAAGAAAACAGTGAAATGTTGAATATTCGATTTTTGATATTAGTTTAAAAATTGGGGTTTAAAACGAGGCCACGCGCCCGTCCGACGATCTTGAGTATTTTGTAGATAGGATCTCTCGTATATCCGCCAGTAGATCGCACTTATCAGTTGAGATATTTCCATTTTCCGTTTTCTTTTGTCAAAATGTTCATCAATCGAAATTTATATACATACAATTGATCTTGAATAAATGTGTGTTTACACATAAACTTCAATTAAAAATAATTACAATTAACAATAATTAAAAACTGCGCAGCTTTTAATTACTTCGGCATCTAGAAAAATAAGAAAGTCTTATCGACCGATATGTACAACCACTCGAAGTTGCAATTGGTCATTAATATGTATCTAGTAACACCCCTAATAACAGGTAAGTAACTCATAATTTAATAATTCAAAGCTGAAATTTGGTCTTGAAAAAACGGTATGTTTTTTGGAGTTGATGATTTTATTGAAAATATGCCAATATTATATATAATCGTATTTTTATTTTAAACTCATACTATTTGTACTTTGTAATCGCTTTTGAAGCGTCAAATTCGCTACTCATTATTACGACCGTGAGCGTCAAAATGACAAACCCATATTGTAATCTTCTATTTGGTTTAGTCTATTATTGAATTTTAGTTTTTAGCAGATAATGTTTTTCGAACAGTCGTCATAAAAACGAAAAAAAAAACTTGAGTCTATAAAGATTATACTAATTATAATTACAATAATTTTTATAATTCTAATAATTGAAAAGAAAATTGTTAATGGCAAATTTTTTTTTCCATTTTTAGCGGTTTTTCGCAATTTACTCAAAATTTTGGCAGTGTACAGGTCAAACGGAGTACGAATTTAGATTCAGCGCATCAAAATATCCCGTACAGGAAAAAGTTATCAGAAATTGATCTTCAAGTTAACACGTTTCAGTATATGATATCTGGAACGAGGGCTCTGATGTTAAATTAAAGATATCATTATGTTCTCTAATGCGACACTTTACGACATCTGGCAGGTATCTGCTAGATATCTGCAAAGTATCAAATTAATGATGCATTCTAGATATCTTAAAGATCTCTAAACTAAGGCTTAGGTCCGAATGTCGATCACAACACTTTTGACGCTCACAAATATAATTGTAGGTCCGAAAGGGTAAGCACGCTTTCTGTTCGTTATAAGTTCGATTTCATAGCGGTGCTTGTGACGTCAGCCGACTTTCAGAAAATTTGATAGCGTAGGAAAGCGGGTATCGGACCGACTAACATATGAAATTTTCGTTATATTTTTATTTAAACTATGCAATAAAAATAAATACTATTATAATGTGATATTATATTATAATTTTTTTTTGGTAATCTATCGCTAGTATGCTGGGGCCACGATGACTTAATAATTCTCTGTCCCATCGTTCCATCTTTGCAAGTCCCGAGGACACTTTCTGCAAAAGAAAAATTATTATAATTTTTCTTTAAAATTCAAATATGTATTCGTATATTTGAAAAAAATGGTATCTCAGTTAAATTGATTGAAGAACAGCATACTCACTACTACTTAGCGATGTTGATTGATATTTTTATTACTCATGCCATCACTTTCGTGTTCACTTGACACTACACTTTCACAATCACTTATTATTTTGTATTAAATTTTTTTATTTTTGTCTATAATTATTATTTGTTTTAATCGATCGTTTTTCTGACTCGTTAAGAGTTCAATAAATTTTTCTCTTCGACATCTTGCTTTTTATTGAAGATTATATGTTGGAATTGCATTTGTTAATTTTCTCACCGTGTGTGTCGCCACTTATTTCTTTAGCTTGAGAATGCATATTCAAAAACTATCTTGAAAGAGAGATATTTTTGATATTTTCTTTAAATCTCTCAACAGTGATAACTTTTCGAGATCTATAAAATCCTTTCTTAAACATCTCTTTAAAAAGATGTATTTTTGATCTCTTTTAAGGTGATATGGTTATGGCAGTAAAGCGACAAATTGTCGACTCAGTTTTTCTCATGTACAAAGTGGTTTGCAAGTAAAAGTTTATTAAGAAAAGTTGTTGCAAATTGGCTAAAGAACATACTCGAAACATACTCGAAATACAAGGTCATCCAAGGTGACGTATGCTTGCTATGTAATTAACAAAATTTAAAAAATACTCACTTAAGAAAAAAACTAAACAAAGTTTCTTCAATATTGTATAAAAATGTGTGCAAAATTTTAGAAAGCTTCACCACGTAGAAGTTGAGATATTTATTGTTAAAGATTACAATATTTAATACGCGCTCTTATGAAAGGATGCAAAACATGTAATTTTTACCAATAAATATCTCGACTTCTGTATGGTGAAACCTTCTAAAAATTTACATACATGTACATACATACGACGGTAAAGAAAGTTTATGAAAAATTTTAACACAATACGTAATAAACGATACCATGACCATATCACCTTAATTCGCTCTAAATATTAACTCAAAAAATATAACTTTGAGATATCTTTTAGAGATTGATGCTGTAAGATACATACTTTGGTTAATATTTTTTTATAACACTGCAACATTCATTATGATTTTTAACATTTTCAGTGATTTTTCGCAATTTACTCCAACTTTTAGGGGTGCAAGGTCCAAGCAGAATTTGGATTTGGATTCAGTGCATAAAAATACATAAAAATACATACTCGGTTTAGTTCAAGAATTTTTCTTCGTTTTTAAGAGTGTATGTCACGTCAAATTTGCAGTACATCTACTCGTTTTTAAAAATTATAGTCTTTTATGCAAAAATAATAATGGTAATATATTTTTTTGTCCAAATAGTGATTTAAGGAATAAGAATAGTGTAGATATTAATAAATTTCTACAATGTGAAATAAAATTAAGACCCGATTTGACTACTCGAGACACAGACATTTTGTGCAGCCAGCCAATCACAATGACGCAATTTGAAATACCCTGAAAACGAGAAAATTCAATTAAGAATATTTCTGTAAAAATATCGGCAACAATAGTTTTTTTGTAGAAAGATCGAAGATATAATATGTAGTTATAGAAAATACATTTTCTTTTTATCTATTGACTATAGAAAACACCAATTTTTCGCTTTTTCTTGCAATTTAATCGACTTCCGCGATTAAAGTAACACAGGGTTAGATGTAATATCTTGTATGCTCATTACTTGCTTTAAATTAACAATGAGGTTATATTTGTTTGTTTCCAGCGATGAAGAATAACTTTATATTGCTATAGATTTCAATATCAATGAAAATTATGATAAACAAAATAATGGGTACACATGACAGTTTATTTATGGATGTAAGGGAAACCTTCATAGTTTCATTCTATAATGTATTTTTTAAACGATCGGTAACTATATATACACTTTTTTCTTTTTCCAATCGATTCAGCGTGATTCAGTTTAAGGTAGTTCATCCATGACAGTCAAATCAAAAGTTTTTATCTCAATTTATTTCCGTACCATGAGGTTTTGAGCTGAAGTTCATTAAGAAAAGTTGTTGCAAATTGTTTCAAGAACAAGAAACTCAAAACTCAAGGTCGTCCCAGTTTACCTGTACTTGTTATGTGCGTATGAAAATTAAAAAAAATATATTAGAATTTTTTTAAAAAACTAAAGGAAGCTTCTATGAAGTACAATAAAAAATTGTGTTAAATTTCAAGAAGATTCACCATCTAGATTTCAAGATATTTAGGATTGAAGATTGCAATATTTAACACGTGCTCTTATGGGAGACTGCAGAAAATAGTCATTTTTGACAAAATAAATATCTCAGGTTTTGCGGTGGTCAAACTTTTATTTAAATTGCACAGATGTTTGGATAATGTGTTACATAACATATATGTCAAATTTCAACCATTTCTTAATTCAAATCTTCTGTGGACGTACTACCTTAACACATATTTTAAATTCGCGAAAAGTTTGACGATTTTATAAATGTGACATACATCCTTACTGCACTTTTTGATGATTTTTTGCAGTTTTTTTAACAATTTAACCAAAATTTTGAGAGTGTAAGGGCCAAACTGACTGGATTTGGATTCTCCGCGTCAAAATACATAACGATGTATTACAGGTTTGGTCAAAGGTACGAAGGACCACTTTTTTGTACCGGTGTTATTCATCGTTAAAAAAAATAATTTGGAGAATAAAGTATTGGTGTGGAAAAAAAATGAATAATAAAATAAATGAATAATGGTTTCTGTCTCAATGAGCGAACTTCAATAATAAAGTGTACTTATTGTAGTATGTATACGAATAATAAGGCGAGGTGCGCATGTGTGGTGAATAAAGATGTTTGGACATGAGGTTCGCGAAAGATGCCGGCTACAGCGCGGTGAACACGACGGCGGCGGCTAAGAGGAAAGTCTGGCTGACGCGTTTTAACTCGCATATACCTAATGGGGCGGGGCTTGGCCCAGCTGGCAGATGTTTCCCGCGCGGGCCGTACTACTTCTCTAGCGTAAATGTACGCAACGGCAAAGTAGTCCCCAATACACACCCCATCTTAAATAATGACAATCTCAGTATGTAGATGAAATACAAGTTATTACGATAACTCCATCTCTATTTCGTCGTACACACTAATGAAAATATATTGCGCCTAAGTCGAACCAACATTTGGCTAGTGAATAAATAGTTGAAGGATTATTACTGTAGTATGTCCGGACGATGAGGTATGTGTGTATGTACTACTACACCGCGTACAACAACGCAGAGAGCTTCATCAGGGATGAATCAACGAGTACGAGTTCCCGAATCCAGCGCATGCCTACAAGTGCGCCCGCTGCTGCTGCTTCGACGTTATGATAGCGTGAGCTACATTACGCGCTGCTGTGTCTGAGAGAGAGAGAAAGAGTTCCACTTGTGACGACACGCTCACGTTTGCCGGGTTTACCATTAGAGTTGTAGCGAACGCGACGCGATCGTTGCGATCGCAAGTGGAACACACTCGGTGTGTGGCAAAGAGAGAGAGAGAGAGGGAGCGGCATAGCTTGGGCGGAAAAAGTCGAGACTGTCGCGTCGCACGGACTGGTCGCACCGCTAACCGCTAGCTAGTACTACTACAAACGAGACAGCACAACCTGTGCCTATTCGCGCTCTTAACGCTCATGCCGCTCATTTATTTAACCAACATAATAATATATAATTCACTGCCAATCTCGTTCGCAGTTAAAAGTGTCTCTCTTTCATCAGTCTTATTACATTGTCTCTGTTCGGCTCTTATTTTTTCCACGTTTTTTCTTTTTTGAGAATCGTTATTTCGATCAAGTTGCCAGCAAGTATCCCCCGTGTCTCCGGCGTACATATACATACGTGCATCTTTTTCACGCGACGACGAAAAAAAAAACGTGCTCAGAGACAGCTGTGAGTTGGCATTCCACCGATCGGATATTATCGTCGCATCCTTCATCATTAGGCGTCTTGTTACTATTTCGTGTTAAGGAGTGAAAAAAAAACTACAGAGTTATTGTTGGGCCAATTTGCGTATAATTGTATGTATTGTGTGTGCGGTGCGTGCGCTCGGCATAAATTTCGCTCCTCGCGCGCACACCATGTTTCAAGTGTATGGGAAAGCGATCGCCCAACTGAGATTTCGCACTTTCGAGAGAATTCTCCATGAGCGACGTCCAGACCACTGAAGGAATTTCTGCTTTTCCTGGGTTCAAACACACCTTATTGTTGTTATTATTGGTGGAACGACAAAACAAAGAAAAAGAAAGAACCGAGAGCTATATTTTGGGTGAATACTGAATAAGTGGGCAGCTATTGCCCAAGTGGTGCGAACGCTTCTTTTTAAATCTACAAACTGCGGACCATTTGTAAATAACTGTAAGCTAATAATAATAGAGTGGAATACTGAAGCGAAACGGGGAATAAGTATAAAATAGGGTACGTGAGTTCCGGTTGGAGCTGCAACGCTCGTCGTGCTCGCCAAAACTAATGGAAAAGCTATTTACCACTTATCGCCCACTAATTCCTTGTCCTATCTTTATTAAATTATTCCTCTTTCGGTTGTTGTGAGCGTTTTTCGTCGATAAGTGGAACGCTCCCTTTGCGTCAACGACTGCATCGGTGGGCGTTGTGATCACAATAAGTGGAACTCTCTCTTTCACAATAATCGGTGGTGGATCGTGGGGAGGATGATCGGATCGCCTACTGATCATGTGTCGTCGTGTCTACGAGAGAACAACTTATAGTTGGAAATAAAAAGGGAGAAAGAAAGAAGATCTGGTAAGGTCGGTGCGCGGAATCCTCCCGTCTGTTTACGGCCCTGGTACCGGCGGCGTAGTAATAATTCGCCATTTGTCGTGTCGTCGTCTCCTCTCTCTCTCTCTCTCTCTCTCTCTCTTTTGAGACGGATTCAACTTATCGCCCACAAAGCCTTTGTCCAATCCTCTGTAGCATTGGCTTTCGGTCGTTGTGAGCGTCTTGGACGACAAGTGGAACGCGCTCCCCCTTGGTCGGTCGCTTGCCGCGCGCGCCGTTGTGTATGTGCTGCCTGCGAGCCCTCAGCTGTTTCCCGCCAAAGAATATCTCATCGTTGTCATTACGAAAGGTGTCGCGGAGTGAGGGTCGTGGTGCCTGGTCGCGCCAGAGAGAGAGAGAGAGATGAGTCGCCGCGGCCGGTCCCGCGTCGTGTCGTCATATTAAATCTCGAAACAGCTGAAACGCGCACCCGACACAACCGCCATTGCTACGCTCCATCTTACCGACGATAAACAAAGCGTAGAAAGTGTTCGGCAACATAAGCTACTTTGAGAAGTGTTCGCGACCAATATTCACGTTGCCTATCGCCATTTTTTTTGAGTCAACAGTCTCATTTGGCTCCAACTCTCATTACTCACGGCGCTTATTCTTATTTCAAAGTTTTTCTTTTTACGTAATTGAAGAGTGTGTTTCGTGTGTGTGTGTTGTGTGTGTGTAACGTGCAGTTCGGGTCGCGACTCGAGCCGCGGCGGCGGCACGCTGCTTTCTTGTGAAAGCGCGGCTGTGTTTTTCCGTTGCAAAGTTTCGCGCGAGATAGAAGCCAAAATAATCCAGAGTTATCGCCAACACTATTGTGAAACGGCAAGATATTGAGTAAATCTCGATAATATCGAATTTCATTAATTTTCTTATTTATTGTGTCGAATCGACGTTCGATCGTGGTGGTGGTGGTGTCCATTGTTGTGTTGTTCGTTGGTGGTGATTCGGTGCGCGAAAATTCGTAAATCGTGCCGTAGGCATGTCAGTGTTTAACAATTGTGACGAAAGGATTCTCATTGAGGAAATTGTCGAAGCCGAGTCTGAGGAGCAGGAAACTGAATTTTGCAGGTACACACTTATTTCCGCCAGTTTACTTTTTTATTTCTTCCTTTATCAATCGTTTTCGTCTCTTTCATTTTCATTACGTATTACCTTCATTTCTTCTCTATTCGTCCACAAATGTTGACACGAGGGGTTCGGTTCTGTAATTTTTGTGGAGCGTTTCCCTTTTGTAGTTTCATCGTAGTGAAACTATTCACTCGGTTCTGTATGACAAATGTGAATGTACGAAATCACTAGCGGTAAAATCTAGAAAATTTAGAATTTAGATGAGGGAAACTCATCTCTCATCTCGGAGTACATTTACTTTTTCTTCTTCTTCTTCTTCATCTGCATTTAATAAGTGACGACCAAGTTATCCATTAATTAAAATTTCGCGTTGAGCGAACTCACGCGGGAAGTTTCGTAAACTCACTATAGTGAGAGACTCCTTTCTCGTACATTCACTCAATCCAAATTACAGAATCGAACCCGAGAACTCGATCATTAATACCCTCGTCACTTGAGGTATTTTTCAAAGTACGAAAATTGAATTGTTGCTATTCAATATTTTTTTTTACGATATAGAATATTAAGGAGGTTGTAACAGAATGTCAAAGTCTGGAGAATTGCCTGAAAATATAACGATTCGATAGAAAATAAAATTAGCTTTACAATAAGCACGAAATTTATATGGGTTACCAAACTTTCAATAAGAAATTTACACGGTGATTTTCTTCGCGTATAGAGTATGACTATTATTCATTTGAGCAATTAACACATTCAGACACTGGAGGTATATAATACATCGCCGTAGATTCTGTCGGGAAAATTTTGACTATTATTGCCTGGGCCAAATATTCAAAATCTTTGTTTTTCAGACTAGAAATAAGATAAATAAATAAATTTAATAAATAATTAACAATTAATAATGAAAGTTATGTTGAAAGCAAACGATGTATCAATTGAATAGAACACAGCATATACTATTAACCCTCGGACGGGCGCGTGGGGTCTTTTTGGACCCCAGAAAATTTGAATTCGCGTTTTACCGTCGAAATTTCTCGTCTCGTTTTTTTTAAATACATTGTTAAAAGTTTTTTCTTTTTAATAAAAAATTTTGTATTTCAAAACATATTTAAATACATGTTGAATAACAATTATCTGTAAGAAAAATCATAAAATGTTGTATATTTTATTTTTTATAACAGTTTAAAAATTGGGGTCCACAGAGACCCCACGCGCCCTTGCGCGTAACATTTTTTGACGCGCCCGTCCATCGAACAAATAAGAAAAATTTATCGAGTTCATCGACAGTTCACTGTGTTTAACCTCTTTTGTATTCGTTCAAGACAGTGTTTAATTTTTAAAAGTATAAATTAATTAAAAATATTATTCTTCTGAAAGGCATTAATCGAAGTGAATCTCGTATAAAAAAGTAAATAAAATAAAGCTTTGTTTTCATTGAGATTTTTTCGTAATTTTAATTTTCAAATGGTTATCGTATTGATTACTTTGGAGTTACAAGCTCTTTAATCCTAGAACCCTACCCAGGGGTTCCCCAAACCCCAGAAAATTTTTACGATCTTGGACTTTCGAAAATTTTGCTTTTTCAGCATTTTTCTCGGTATAAATCACGTATGAGATCTTTTTCTAGTAGTTTATTTAATTTTCAAGAACTTGAACGATAGAATAAAAAAAATTAAACCTTCGTACAATAAATAAAAAGTCGGCTACATCCATTTAAAGTGTAGGGGTTAGCATAACCTCACAGTTGTGTATTTGTCTCATACAGATAGTGTAGGGTCCTGGGTTAATCATAAAATAAGCGAAAATTATCCCGACAAAGTATGTTCGACATAAGCCAGAGTCTTATGAAAAACCGTTAGCATCCACTCTTTAATCGAAAAAATACTATGTATAAGGTAAACGTCCTAATAGTTGGACAGCTAAGGGTTTTCTCACTTAATCTTTTTTTTTTAATATTCAAACAGAAAAATCTATTTCAAATTCACATCTAAACTATTATATGATATTCTAGCGATCCAACTCATTTTATGTGTTAATTTTCTAATATGTAAATAAATACATAAACGTTTAAATATGTACACGGAGAGAAAAAACTTATAATCTTTATAGGGATTTCTGGAAAAAATTACCGTGCTTTCTATTAAACGTGATGAGAACTGCCAGCATTAGAAAAATTATAAAAAGGTTTCAAAATTATTCTTTGACATATTGTGCTAGCACACTAAAATTCATCAACGCACTAACAATTTTTCTAGTGCCAGCTCGAGTTTTTACCTTGCTAGCACAGTAAAATTCATCAACGCACTAACAATTTTTCTAGTGCCAGCTTGAATTTTTACCATGCTAGCATGGCAAAATTTGTCCTGCTCGCACGGTAAAATTCTAGCTGGTACTAATAGAAATATTTTCGGTGCGTTTACGAATTTTTCCTATTAAAAATAATTTTATATATATATATATATATATATATTAGGGTGTCCGTTATTTACCAAGTTGGTTATTTTGGCTTGGGTTCGGGCTAAATCTTTAGTTTTGGTCCTACA
>JAPYYW010006118.1:0-15076 GCA_030522545.1 Cremastinae sp. A BG-2022a
AAAATGACCACCTATTTAATTACGATATCTTAATTATTGTAAAAAAATGGAAAAACATTTTTTTCAATATGAAGTTATTCGAATCTACTATCCAGTCTGAGCTCAAAAATTTTGTTTTTTTAAGTAGAATGTTGTGAATTTTTTTTTTAATCGATGGGGTCCCATTGAAAGAAAATTGAATTTTTGAGTTAAAAATGGCTAAAAAGTCACTAAAATTTTTTTTTTTAATTTTTTTCCAAAAAGTACATAAAAAACAAAAAAATTGACTTGTTATTAAGTTACGATATTTTAACAATTGTAGGAGTTATGAATATTTTAAGAAATTTACGAAAGTTCTATACGCGTCAAGATAGAGGGCTAAAAATTGGTACTTTATTTAGCATATACAATAACATATTAAAAAATAAAAGAAATCGAAGAGGTCATCCGAAAAACGTCGTTGTCTTGAGATGGAATCCGTCATATGCATAATAAGGTACTTTTCGAAATTTATAGCTGAAATTTGGGTCAACTTTGCAAAGTGAGTCTAGGAATGACACCAAATAACTTATATGTTATTGTATTAACAAATACCATTTCTTTATGCGAAATATGGTATATTTCGAAGTTCTTCAAAAAAATTTCGATAATTTTTGCAAAATAGACATAAAAATGATTTCGTACGGCTGCATTGTCATTTCACTAACATATTTCAAATAAACTGGTATCAAAATAAAAATTAAGTTGAATACATTTTTTTTAGCCATTTAGTAAAATTGGTAAAAATTTAATCCAAAAAATTGCAGAGCCACCTTGTTTTGCATAAACAAATTAAATTTCTTTGTACATTAACAATGGAATCGATTGATATCATTCCTATGTTTAATTTGTACAATTGACCCGAATTTCAGCTATAAATTTCGAAAAGTTCCTCATTTTTCATAAACAAATTGTATTTTTTAATATAAAATAACAAGTCATTTGATATCATTCCTATACTTACTTTGTAAAATTGACCCAAATTTCAGCTATAAATTTCGAAAAGTATCTTATTTTGCATAAACAAATTGAATTTGTTAATTGTTAATATAATAACAATTAAGATGCATTGTATCATTTTTGTACCTTTTTTGCAAAAATGAACAAAATTCATCGATATACTCCGAAAAATCCTTTATTTTTCATAAACAAATAGTATTTGTTTATAATAATGCAACAGAATTGTTATTAGCTGATACCATCTGTAAGAAAATGAATAGTCGCTGGAAAAGTAACGAGTATCGGGAGTGGTTTCGTTACTTCATTGTAAAAGTAACAAGTATCAGGAGCGGTTTCTTTCCTGGATGCAAAAGTAACGAGTATCGGGAGCGGTTTCGTTACTTGCTACAAGAGTATCGTGTATCGCTAAATCGTTCATTACTCGTTACAAAACTAACGAGCATCGGGAGCGGTTTCGTTACTTGCTACAAAAGTATCGTGTATCGCAAAATTTTTCGTTACTGGCTATAAAAGTAACGTGTATCGCATGACTTTTAGTCACTTGCTACAAATGTAACGAGTATCGCCGGATTTTTCGTTATTCGTTACAAATGTATCGAGTATCGGAGGTCAGTCGATACTTTTGGATCGAGTAACGCAATCCCGTGCGTTATTTCGTTACATTTGTAACATATATCTTTCAAGTAACTCGATACAAATGTATCGGGCCATGGCATCTCTGGTGTATGAAGAGTTTGAAATGTTGGAAAAACTCTAAAATTACACTGAGAGAATAGAATAATAATATTACTATACAAAAGTGACAACTATACTAATTATTACTATGGAACTAATTATATTCTCTGTTTAGATTCTATCATAAATATACTTGATTTTACGATAAACATATTTAGTTATGAAATAATCAGCATAGTTGTCAATTTGTGATAAAATCCTCTATCGTGATTTCTCTCAGTGTAAACTGAAAAATCGAAAAATCAAAAATTGTTCATTTTGTATATGGATCGATTGTGTAGGTGATACAAAGTTCGCCGGGTTGGCAGTTACTTATTAAAAATTGAGATTGGCCAAAATTTGTCAAAAATTACTTGGTTTTGAGATAATAGAATCGCAGTCTCTCGGCTGTAAATGTCGCTGCCGCAACTCTTGATAAACCTATTTGTGAGAAAAAAGTGTAAATAGTGTAAAAAATGTAAATAGTGCTGTTAATAAAAACGTCATTATTATTATAAATTGTGAAATACTTATTTTACGAAATATAAACGAATATCTCTTTATTCGCTCTATATTCTACTGAAGGTACGGAGCTCGGACAGAGTAAAGTGACTATAAGATGCGATCAAGTCCGAATAAATACCAAGGTTTAATTATACTGGACTGTTGAAAATGAAAATAAATTCGAGTGTTTATGTACCTTGTTTTGGCCATTAGAAAGGAAAATTTTTCAGCTTGATCGGCTTATCTCAATCCCTATTTTCGAGTAATATGTAAAAATATAATTTAAGAGAATGAGTGGATGACGGTTATTTTATTTGTCTTGAATCATCTTTAACCGCGCGCTGGACAAATACCTTCTTATCTATGATCATTCAGTGAACCTTTATTATTTATTTTTCTCGATAAAATTGTAAGAAACATTTTATTTAAGATAATTTTGTGGAAAAAAGAACTGAATTTGTGACGTCCGATTCAGTTCGTATCCAATCTTTGGTTCTCGATATTTATGTATTATTTTAAAAATGTTTTCATATTTCTCTTAAAGAGCGCGAATCTACGTTTATCGTTTTCAGTCGGTCGGATTCGTAATCGTTAAACGGAGTTAAACAGATTTCAACATTTTTAATGGAGTTTTCAATCTGCAATTCTTGCGAGGAACGAAATCGAGCTCCAAATTCTCATAATAAATAACATGATTGGGTTAACAATTGGTTAAATCATCCGTAAAATCCATTTTGCACGCTGACGATCTGACGGTGCCAGATCCAATAATTTCATGCGCGAGAAAAAACGTCGCATTAGAGAAAATTCGTATAAAGCAATGTGGATAGAGAATAGCACTTTCCATTCATATATGAAATAAAATATACCATGTGCACCAGCTTAAAATATTTAAAAAGAGCATAAAACTAATTTAGTAATTTAAAAATGCTAAAAAATATGAAAAAAGCAAAGAAAACAACTTCTTATTAAAAACTTATACAAGTTCTTATTAAAAACGGGATAAACTTAGTATTTTAGGTATTTAGAGTACAGGCTCTATAGGTAAATATTTTATAGCGATTTCTTAAACAGCCTATTTCTTAATCCCACCGATTAAGTTCTTCACAACGAAATTTCAATAACAGTTATACCAATTTATGTATTCTATATAATCTGTAGATAGATTCTAAATTTTTTTATTATATAGAATATTCCGTGTCACGAACGCAAATATTTTTCTGATATTTTCTTTTTTTGGAAACATTATTTCAAACGAAAGAGAACATAAACTCTAGTTTTTATTATAATGCGAGAACGCTCTAAATAAGGGCAGAATAAACAAACTAATAAACTAGAAGGTTGATGACTCATTACATAAATTATCCGAATTCTGTCTCAAAACTGGATACCAAAAGAATTTTGTACATAAATCAAAAATATACAAGAAATAAGCACGTGATCCCACTTTTCCGAGAAAAACATCTCAAGCGCGTCACGCGTCCGAACGAAAAAGGTGAAGCCGCACGTATCTAATTTAATTAATAACAAGAACGAATAAAATTATAAACTAGAATGTTTATGGCTCATATTTTAAACTATCCGAATATTATTTAAAAACTGGACACTAAAAGAATGTGATGCCTAAGACAAATGTATAAGAAATGAACCGTGCATCACACTTTTCCGAGAAAACCATTTCAAGTGCATCGTGCGTCCGAACGAAAAAAGTGAAGCTGCATGTGTCCGATCGTAAATCTGAAGATAAATAAAAGGGTTTACCTAGTATTCAGAATGCCGCATATATCATAAATTCGTCAAAATAATAGATTCCCCAGCAAAGAAAATACTCCTTTCACATCCAAAACTCGGGTATATAAACTCTTCAAATCACGCTAATTAGGGGTGTCCACTACAATAGGGATATTCGATATATATCGGTACATCGAATTCACTCGATGTTTACATAATGATGTATGGAATCGATCCAATGTTTTGAAATGTTTTCCACATACTCGATCAGATCGATTCGATACATAGTAATGAAAACATCGAGTGAATTCGATGTATCGATATACAGGGTGTGTCTCAACCTCTATCCACGCCGTTAGGTGCATAGAGAAGAGTTTCAGCGGAGACGATTGCATTTTGCGCGATCGAAATCCGTTGAAAATTGACGTGATGCGAGGATCGACCAAATTGATTGTTGCCATTCCGGGCGCAAGATTCACGGACTCCCACACGTGAAAAGTCTTTCGCCCGCGAAAAACAAATGTAGAAATTTCTTGAAGTAGCAAGCGTAAAAGTGGGCGTGTTCGAGTTTGTAATCTGTCAAATTCTATAACCACGCAGCTGATCCCAAAACAATCGCGTATCATACAAGACGCTATGAAATTTTAAACGTTAACGAACGTCAAAATTTTTAGCACCAAACGTAATAAACTCGAATAATAATAAAATAAAATGAAATTTATAAGCCGATTCACTTTATTAACGTTTTGATTGGTTTTTCAGTGATGAAAATGATATAGAAAATGCATTCTAGAAACCGGTGATAAAATTTAAAAAAGAGTGCGATTGCTCAATTTTTCGGAAAACTCTATTTAAGAAATAAATCAATGTGCCCTCTTTAAAGTATCGTAATAAGTTATGTTAACTATTGATAATTTTGTAATAAAATTTAACCTAGTTATAAAAAAAAATTCGTTCGAGCATAGTGCTCGGAATACACGTTTGAAATGCACACAAATAATGCATGGGCGGATTCATTAATAAATGAAAATGATCAATAATTATCATTCTTCAATTTACTTTTCGGAAACTAAAACATTTTTTTTGTAATAAAAAATAACAAAAAGCATTTAAAAAATGAGCTCAGATGTACGATACTTTAAAAATAAAATCGAATTTCCAATTTTTTTCAAGAGAAAAAATCTGCTGCTGTTTCGATTACACTGATCACTATGCCGTTTGTTTTACATCAAGCTTCAACCTTTCTATAAAAATAATTGACAAGGCGCTTCATAGCGCACAGTGCTCAAAACCCCTGTGTCGAGAGCAAAATTTATGCATGGGCCGATTCATTGATAAATTAAATTTATCAATGAACTCTTTTGAACAATTTACTTTTCAGGAGCTGAAAAACAAAAAATTGCGTAAAGAACGAACACAGACACTCGATTTTTTACAAAAAATACTTGATTTTCAAAGTTTTTGGTAGAAAAAAATCTACTGGCCTTCTCAGGCTAATTTAATACACATTTCGATACAATTAAGCACTATCAGTGTGCTCAAGGAGGCGCGGGGACGTACAGAATTTTTCATCACTAAAAAATCGCATTTTTTCGAAATACGAGCTTCATCGCTCGTATTGTCCAATATTTTTATGTTTTTCAGGATACCTGAAATAAAAAAAAGTGGATCTGTTTCGGGAATTTTTTTTAAATCTCTAAATTTGCCGAAATAGAAGGTTCGCTTTTGATCTCGAATATCGCGCACTGTTGGCGAGCCAGCGAGTTCTCCATTGAACATTATCAGTGCGCTCAAGGAGGCGCTCAGGCGTTCAGAATTTTTTATTGCTGAATAATTGCATTTTTTCGAAATACGAGCTTCACTGCTCGTATTGTTTAATAGTTTTAAGTTTTGCAAGATAGCTGTAATAAAAAAAGAGTTGACGTATTTCGGGAATTTTTTTTAAATTTCTAAATTTGCCGAAATAGAACGTTCGCTTGATCTCGAATATCGCGCACTGTTGGCGAGCCAGCGAGTTCTCAATTTTTTTGAAGAAAGTTTTGGACTTACTTCAAAACAATTGAGCACTATCAGTGCGCTCAAGGAGGCGCTCGGGCATTCAGAATTTTTCATTGCTAAAAATTCGCATTTTTTCTAAATACGACCATTTTTGCTCGTATTCTCCAACATTTTCATGTTTTGCAGGATAGCTGAAATAAAAAAAGAGTTAACGTATTTCGGGAATTTGGGGCCAACAGATTTTGAGAAGGCCAGTAGAGTTTTTTTCTCTTGAAAAAATTGGAAATTCTATTTTATTTTTAAAGGATCGAGCGTCTGAGCTCGTTTTTTAAATGTTTTTTGTTATTTTTTATTTTAAAAAATTTTTAGTTCCCGAAAAGTAAATTGGCGAAAGATAATTATTGATCATTTTCATTTATTAATGAATACGCCCATGCATGATTTGTGTGTCTTTCAAATGTGTATTCCGAGCACTGTGCCCGTGCGAATATTACGTCGATTTTTTCATAACTACAGTCCGACACCCCAATAAGAACACAAAAGCCCCCAAGGGGAAGATTTTTATGGCCCCCCACTCCGTGCGTGCTTCGCGCTCGCTGACTCATTCTGTCTCTCTCTTTCTTTTTGGTGTATGTGAATCCGGTTAAGAACGATCGCTCGACCGAGTTTCAAACCGTGTTTCGAATCGCGCACGTTCTTTATATTCCTCTGCATATTTAAGGTAGTTCGATGATTTCTGGCTCTCCAAGATTTTGTGATGAAATTAATTGATGTATGTTGAGATTAATATGTTGCTTGTCTTGTGTCCAAATGTTAATATCATTCGCTTGCTAGAAATTGAGATATTTATTCTTAAAAATGAGAAATTTTCGCTATCTCTCATAAGCCTTGTGTTAAAAGTCGTAATTTTTGACGATAAATATTTCAATTTCTAGATACTGAAGTATCTTTAAATTTGGCATACCTTCTAATATTACACTAAAGAACGTTAATACAAATTTTGAATCAAATATCTTAAAAAAATTTCGATCAATAATTTTGCCTTTAAATTGCATGCTTAACATAATAGCATAATAGTTTGAACGCGCCCAGCATCGGACCACCTTAAAGGAATCTACGAGCAATTTGTATGAAAATATTTTTAAAAAAGAATAATGTGTGCTGAATAATGTGTATGAATATTTAACGGAATCTACGAGCATTTTATATGAAAATATAAAAAAAAAAGAATAAAGTGTGTTTCTTGATATTCGTCTCATTTTGTTCTTTGAGATCTCGTTGGAATCTGTTCTTATAGGGATTCACGGATGCGAAACTACTCGAGCTCGAAACTCGAGTCAGAGTGGGGGAAGCACTCGAGCGAAAAAATGGGGAAGCGTTCTTATTAAATCGTTCTTATTGAGGTGTCGGACTGTAGATTAAATTTTGTTACAAAATTATCAATAGTTAACATAACTTATTACGATACTTTGGGGAGGGCACATTGATTTTTATCTTAAATCGAGTTTTCCTAAGAATCGAGCAATCGCACGCTTTTTTAAAATTTTATTACCGGTTTTTAGAATGCATTTTCTAACAAAAACCAATCAAAACGTTTATAATGTGAATCGGCTTATAAATTTCATTTTATTTTATTATTACAAGAGTTTATTGAGTTTGGCGCTTAAAATTTTGACGTTCGTTAACGTTTAAAACTTCATAGCCTCTTGTATGATATGCGATTGTTTTGGGGTCAGCCACGCGGTTAGAGAATTTGACAGATCACAAACTTGAACGTGCCCACTTTTACGCTTGCTACTTCAAGACGTTTCTACATTTGTTTTTCGCGGGCGAAAGACCAACCAATTTCGTCGATCCTCGCATCACGTCAGTTTTCAACGAATTTCGACCGCGGAAAGTGCAATCGTCTCCGCTGAAACTCCTCTCTATGTACCTAACGGCATAGATAGAGGTTGAGACACACCCTGTATATCGAATATCTCTAACGCTAATCGCTTACTGTCTGCTTTAACATCGACCACGACAGAACTCTGCCCGTAACCTTGTCTTTTAACATCAATCAGAACGGAACTCTGTCCGTCCGCGACCGTATCGCAACGAAGCTCTGTCCGTCAGTTAGCCCGCGTTACCCTACGAGTTACTGTGAACCAGCCTCGTTCGCGTAAGCATAACTATGTTCAAGCTCCAGGTCTTCCGTAGAAGAGAGCGAGTCTTGTTCAGATTTTTCTAAATTTATTTTTCGTTCGTCGCCTAGCTGTGAACTAGTCGGGGACACATTTCAATTCGATTTTTCTGAGAAATTATAATTGAATATTTTTATCGAAAATAATATTGAAGCAAAAGTAAAATTTAAACGAAATACGAAATAAAACATTATTGTAAATACAAGTAAACCGAAACCAGTAAGTAAAAATTGTTATCAAACTTCGAAACAATATATAATCAAAAATTCATATTTTAAATATTGTAAACTAACAAAACTGCATTGTATGTAGAGAATCCTAGATCCCTCTACTTACATTTTTATTAAAGAGCATGTGAAGAATCCTAGATCTCTTTATTTACTCGAACCCTATATTCTCCTTTCCAATACAATGAATAATCCGGATGACAAGATTTCTCGAGATCTCCAGCGTTAGGCCTACATACTTGAGTTCCTCGGAACGAAACGATTTTATCATCGTAAGGGAGAATCCTACAGGGTTATGTAACGCCAGCAGCTCGACGCTTACATTTTCCCACTCCCGGTAGCGCCACTCGAAACACTGACGACCTTCGGTCTCATAAATTAAATTTCAAACGTTACACCCGAAAACTGATCGTAATCCAAAAATCAGCTGGATAATTTCAATTCATTTTGACCAATTTGAATACAAGTTTTCTTTTATCATAAAACAAAGTTTTTCTAAAATAAAAATTTTATTCGCAAGTTACGCGAAATTGTAAATTTCGCGATTTTAAGTGATTTTCGAGTTTCTGTTTCAAATATCTTAAATACTATAGTAGGCAGAGACACGGGTCGAAGTTTACGTTGAAGGAAATGTTGTGGACTGTCATATAAATTTTTTTTTGAAAGAAAGATTAAAAAATTATGAAATGGCAGAATTTGAAAATTTTTAAAATCGTAAAAAACAAGTTTTTTTTAAACGTATCACCACACAACAAAACTTCCAATACTTCGGCAAGTTTGTATCCCGAAAATTTTTCCTCAATTTTTTCTCAACAATTATGAAATCTGTAAATGTATTTATTACAGTTGTGAGTACTATTTTGGGAGTCTTATGCACATGTCATGTCCGAATACCATCCTTCTCGGTGTCGTTGGATAAATGCAAGTTGTCTAAAACCCCTCTTGTCGCATATACATATACAATACATCGATACTAAAAGAATGCATATTTTTCAGCGCATTGCCGGTACGAGAATTTAATTTAACAGTTTAAGAATAAGTAATTCCATATGCATCACATTAGCAACTTATTTGTAATACAAGACTTTTTATCGTTTTATAATGTAAAATTTGAGTTGCGGTCGTCTATTAAGTACAATATCATATGGAAATTCTAATGCCGATTCATGTACAGCCTACAGTTTAACAATATAAAAATTCGTTAATCAGTGCGTTTTCTGTTTACACTTCCGTCTTGTAAAATTTCGTCAATCTTCATAATAGAAATTAATATTTTTTGACCGAGAAGCTCTATTTATGGGAAATACTGTAAGTCTTGATGAATTTTACACATTAATTTTATAGATTTTTGTCCGTGTACCTATTAATTGAAACGGATATGGAAAGGACGAGAAGCCACTCCGTCCATAGTTATCTCACTTGGTTAAAGACGCTTCATAGCAATGCACGTTCTAGTATTGTTGTATTTTGCTGTGCTTAAAGTATTCATTAAATAAAATGAGCCAAAAATATATACAATCATAGTTCTTTTATAATTTTTAAATTTCAAAATTCTACTAGTTTATTATTTTTCGCAATTATCTTAAGAATATTTCTTATTTAATAGTCCAAAAAGTCTTCTTTAAAATAAACTTATTAAAAATAGACTTATTTGTGTAGCTATCATAGTTTTTGAGATATTTAAAATAGAAACTTAAAATATGTTCAAAATGGTAAAATTTTTACTTTGGCATAACAATAAAAAAAATTTTTTTTCATTCTTTCCGTTGACTGAATTTTATTTTATGATAAAAAAAACTTCTGACTAAAGGTGATAGGACAATAAGCATAGTAAATCGGCTCTAGAGCGATATCCGGGTCATTCTTTCATCGTATGTTGTCTCTTATGAGACACGTTGATCGTGGAAGTTTTAAAACGCCATATAGTTTTTTATTCTAAAAATTTAGAACAACGAAAAGCCAGAAGATAGTTTTTTCTCTAAATCGGTTTAAATAATTTTAATAAACTTTGGACATGTTATAGTGTTATTTTAAGACCATAATTTAAGAAAAATAACACAACATTTCATAATGGTCAGTAAAAATAGGCGATTTATTTTATTTATTTTTTCCTTATGATAATGTTGTACAACAATTTTAAAATTAACTTTTTTAAATTTTATTTTCGATGCAGAATTATCACTGAAATTCTTAAATTTATCAGAAAGGTACACCATATTGAAAAAAAAACAAACGGGGACTTTTTAGTTAAAAAGTCCATTTATTTCAATATGTATAAATTTGAAAATTAATTACAAATTATTAACAAATTATTTCAAATTAACTTCTATTAATTTAATTTTATTAACTGATATGTCCAAATACCATTAAATATTGAAGAGAATAATGTGATTTAAATAATTAATAATAATAATAATATTATTATTATTTTTTGAGAGGGTAAAAAACGCGTTTAAGTACTTAAGGAAGAGAGTGTAATCATTATTATCCCCCTCCCCCTTGTACCGGACTCTTCATTCAGAACTTAAGAAAATATGGTAAAATAAAAAATAATTAGCTAAAAGCTAAAAAATCCCCCCTTAGTGGTTCCTGGTGCTACCCTGGAGTCGCTTTCGCATTAGATCAAAGTGGCTCCTATTGCCTTAGCCCCTCAAGACTTCGCCTCTTCTAATAACACATTTTTTCGACGGAGGGTCACCTCAATGTTGATGGATACTCCTCCCACATCTGTTCGTTCAGGAGCACAATCCCGATGATGTCCGTGGTCATGCTCCCAAACCTCTTCTCGAACCCAGGGCATCGTCTTTGGGCCTGGAGAACCCGCAGGATATACAACCCAGGTTCCGAGATTTACCCAGTTTATGTAGGTAGTCCCGGAAATACCTGTGCGCCGACAGCATTAGGGTGAGATAGTAATTAACCTCACCGTGGTATCAGTTTACCCAGGTGTCCAGACGAGGTATAAGCCCCGCTGTCCAAGAGGCCCGTGAATCCCCATCTTACCTTTCTTGCCAGGTCCAACACCATGCGACCTGGCAAGCTTTTTCTTTCTTTTCCTGTCCTCCTCTTTAAGGAAATCCTCCTGATGGACGGACATTCTCTCTTGGGCAAGGAGGTTGATTGGAACGCTCCCTGCTATCACCAGTGCTGTTGGTCCCGAATCCGTGTGGTAAGAGCAAGTGATGCGGAGAGCTCTTCTCTGCTACACTTCGGCTATGTGCGCTCGGTATATTTTATACTGGAGCGCACCGAGCCAGACTTCGGCGCCATAGATCATAATGGACTCAGCGTTGCGTAACAACAGACGATGTTTGCAGGGTCAGGGGCCGCCAATATTAGTCATGATCCTGCTCAACAACGTCGCCGCATCGATAGCAGGACTTATTACTTACTACGGTCCGTACCGATGCACTTGCTTTACTGATGGCATTAACCTAAGCATTTAAAGCATCTGGGCACGTCCACCTGTCCTCGGGTTCTGCAATTAACCCAGACGATTCTTATGTGAGCGATCTGCAGTAGTTTTTTGCCCCCGGTTCGTCAATGCTAATGATAGCGGTGATCTGCTTCCGTGTGTTCGGCCGGGTCATGTGCACTTGCAGGAACTCAGAGAGCAGCGTAGAGCAACAGTCAAGGTCCTCGATCTCTAAACTACATTTGTGTATTAGTTCCTTTATACTGCTGCTCTCTTCCATAACTCTTTTCAGAGATGCAGAAAAGACAGCTCGAGCAATAACTCTCCTGCTCTGGTTCGACGAACGGATATAATGTCGACCCCGTAAACCTCAAGTTCGACTTCTTTGTAGATAACACTCAGGATGTCCGCAAAGGCCTCTCTTGCTCTCTGCCGGCCTCAGCAGGATAGCTTCTTTCTTGAGAGGTCCAGCTTTCTGCCTCGCACTACCCGGAATAATTTTTACAGCGATAAGAAGGATATGGGGTTTACCTACACAGCTGTAGGTTGTGCGGCAGCCGCCTCGTTTTTCTTCTTTTTCTTTTTCGTTTTTTTCGACCTTCTGCCACATCGGGTCTTATCTTTTTTTATCCTCTTCAATGTTTCTGGTGGAGGCGCCAGAAGACTTTTCGCCATCCGCCTCTATCCACTCTTTCTTTCGGACGGAGAAAGTGGTGTAGCTTGACTCGGCATACACGGTGACTAGGGCTAATATATGACGTTCAAAGAAGCTGTGCGCTCTTCTTAACGAGCGACAGCAGTTCTCTAGCTCTTCCATGTGTTTGACCAAGACGAGGAGACCTTCTTATATTGTCTTGTTCACGTTTAGTTACTTTTTTAAAGCATCCATCACTGACTTAACGACAAGAGAAGGCGCGTCATCAGTACTAATAAGCTGCGTGAGTGGTTTTATAGAACTAACATCTTTTGATGTTTTTCCCTTTGTAGCATTTAATACTGTAGACGCTAAATTGACCACCTCCACAGCACTACAATCGTGCAATGACGATGTCTCGGGGCCTGCTCCTATACCCTTGATAACTACCGGTACTGAGGATCCGACCTCCTGCATCGTAACTTTACTCCTAAACGGACAACCCATGTTTAGTTTTTTTTTCAAGGTGCTCTCCCTCAGGGTCCATTAGTCTCCCCTCCGACTGGATTTCAGACTAGGGATTACGCCCTCCCTCCACCACGACAAGGTAGACCTACGGGTAGGGGAAGGGGAGATTACGTTCTTCACTCTCTTCATTGAATGTTAGTTTAAGCTTTTTACGTAGTATTTATATTTTTAATAATACCGCCTTAAGGTAGTTCTATAGTTTTATCGATTATTTAGGAAATTATTGAAAATTGGTACAGTCATTCTTTGACATGTTACGCGTATGCGTCCCAAATTTTAAGGGGTTTCACCACGTAGAAGTTGAGATATTTAATGTTAAAAATCCCAATTTTCAGTGCTTTTCCATAAAAGCCGTATTAAATATTGCCATTTTCAATCCTAAATATCTTTAATTATAGGTGGTGAACCTTCTTAAGATTTAACATAGCTCTTTATTGTACTTCAAAGAAGCTTCCTTTAGTTTTTTAAAACAATCCTAAGATTATGATTTTTTTTAATTTTCATACATACGTAGCAAGTACAAGTCACCTTGGATGACCTTGAATCTTGAGTATGTTGTTCTTCAATCAATATACAACAATTTTTCTTAATAAACTTAAGCTCAAAAACCACATGGTACAGAGATAAATTGAAATATAAGCTTTTGATTTGATTGTACCTATAGAACTACCTTAAAACTGTATATTCTTGTTTATTTCCGATTTTAATGGCCCGCAAGTACACGAATTATTCAGTCTAAAAATTCGACTCCAACTTTTTTAGAGAATTTTATGCCCTACAAGAATATATGGATCTTACATTTTTATCTCATATGGTTCTAAAGTCATCGTATGTTTCATTACAAAAAAAAATTTCACATGTTATTTAAATATAAAATTTCAAATGCCTAGTGACACCTTTTAAAATTGAGATAATAGTATATTACCCACCAAGGGAGAAAAGTAGAACATTCCCGCCCGCGAATTGTTCTACTATCCTCCCGTGGTGCGTATACTTTTTTTTCACACTAGGATGGAAAGTTCGCGATTAATATCAACATAAAATTTCATCCTGTCATTGCAGGTTATCAATCGAGGTTCACTTATATATTTTATAGAAATACATATGTATTTCAATAAATAAATATTTGAAGACAAGGGGGTCCGGGGCGAAACCCCGGCGGGGGCCGGGGGGCGGAGCCCCCCACAGAAAACAAACGTAGTTTTTAAAAGTAATTAATAATAATTACCACATATAATGTTTCACTTAATCTTGTCGAGGAAACTGCTGCTATGAGTTGATTGGTCGAAGAACACGTATATACTTTTCGACAAAGCAAGACAAATGTGATTGGGTTATATGAAAATATTTATCTTCATTATTATTTTTTGGCGAGTAAATTTTACTCTCTTTATTGATTTTATCCAAAAAGAGCTGATAAAAACCATTCAAAAATCAATATTTGCATAGTATATAAATTCTAAAAATAAAATGAAGAAAATTTTTTTTATTTTATATATTTATTGTAGATAATTTACTAATTAAAAATGTACCTTTACTCTGTTGAAAAATTATATTGATTTTTAATTAAAAAACTCTGAGTGATCAGACAGGGAACGTACTTTTGAATCTGATTGAACCGTGCTGGACTCTGAACTTAACAACAAGTTATAAAAGATAATATGCTATCGAATAATTAATGACATTTGTGACACTTTAACCACATTTGAATGATAGAAATGACAGAAAAAATTTGGATATAGATATATCGTTGCTAGGTTTCCTGGTAGCTAATGAGCCTTGATGTAAGTGCATTATTTTATTTAAATATTTTGCAGGAAAGGAATGTGGCACTTTCCTCCCACAAATCAGGGAGGAAAGTTGAACTTTCCATCAAGGTGTGAAAAAAAATTTTTTTTTCCCTAACGATAGAATTGTTTTCTCGTTAAATAGATTTCTTTTGAGCCATAAATTCGACAGATTAGTTTTTTAGCTCACCTTAAAATACTGTTTGTTATATCACAAAATTTTTTGACAAGCTATTTACAACCATACGGTTTTTATTTCGTACTTATACTACTTATTTATTGTTGTGCCGCGAGATTTCATCACGAAGTAACGAAATCGATCGAACTTTCTGGAACGATTCAATGCAGTAAAATTTCGTAAAATAAGACTGTTGAAA
>JAPYYW010006121.1:0-12918 GCA_030522545.1 Cremastinae sp. A BG-2022a
ATAAATTCTGTCTCAAGAAATTTCAACTGATGATTTTACATTTAGTTAACACATAAGGACAAACTTTTGAATAGACTGTCTCGGTTGTACTACCTTAAGTTTAATTTTTATAATACTTTTTGAAATATTTTTCGAGTTAAAGAAGTTGTCAAGTACCCTCCATGTGCTAAAATTTCTCCTTTTTCTTCGTCATGTTTAAAGTTTGTTGCAAATTGACTAAAAATAACATACTCGAAATTCAAAGTCATTTAAAGTCAGGTAAACTATTCTTATTTAATGATAGATGTATTTTTTCATGTTGTACAAAAATATGTGCAAAATTCCAGGAAGTTTCACTATCTGGCAGTTGAGATATATTTTAATAAAAACTACACTTTTAATATCCACTCTTACGAATTAATACAAAAAACGTGATTTTCATCAATATGTATATATTGCATATCTCCACTTTTGCATAGTAAAACTTCTTAAAATCTAATATATACGTACGTATGATGTCAAAAAAATGTATGCAAATTTTATACTCAATTAACCAACAATTATTTTATTCGACAACTACCTTAAAACATGAGAAATGAGGTGTTCATTTGAAATCTTGATTTCCAACTAACTTCTCGATGTAAAACAGACAAAAACAAACTTTATAAGGTAGTACTGAAGATTTTGCTTCTCTTCAATATGTGCATTTTCGAATTTTCCATCAAGTTGTGAAATTTTTTTTTTATAGACTTGTTTAATTAGTACTTTTTAAGAATTTCGAATATACAAATTTTTTTTTTATTATCTTTATAATTGATCGGATTATTTTTCAAACCCCTTATTATCGTATGGAAAAACGTAGTAATATTAGTAGGGAATTCTCTCCACGTATGCTAAATCTCTGCAACACTTGATAAGCTTACCTATAGTGCCAATAAATAAAAAAGGTACCAGAAGAGCGATCTTGAGTGCATGATTGATATATCCATGACCATTACACCTCAATGGATCTTCTTTGCATTCCATTGTCATACTGACTACGAGCTTGAACAAGAAAATGAAAAACTTCACTGACTGTGCACAAAGTGACATGTAGTTTGAACTGAAGAGGGAAAAGCGTTTCGACACGACTAGTGATAAAGTATCCACGATCATTTAGGTTCTTATACGATTGTCGACATGATAATTTTTCAAGGGTCATCAAAAAGATAAAATAACAGAAAATGTAATGAAAACAAAACAATTAAGGTAGTTCTATCAGTACAGTCAAATCAAAGAATTTTATTTTAGTTTGGCTCCATACCATGTAGTTTTTCAGAAAAAGTTTATTAAGAAATGTTGTTGCAAATTGTTTCAAGAACAACATGCATACTCGAAATTCAAAATCATCCGAGGTGACTGAGTGACTGAGGAAAATCCAAATTTTTTGATTTTTTTTAAAAACTATAAGAAACTTCTTTAATATTCTTCAAAGAGTTATGAAAAATTTGAAGAAGTTTCACTACTCAGAAATCGAGATATTTAGAATTGAAGATCGCAATATTTAACACACGTGTTCTTATGGGAGAGTACTTACAGGAAATAGTGATTTTTGACAATAAATATCTTGAGTTCTACGTGTAGGGAAAACGTTTTAAATTAAAATTGCACATTACATCAAAAAAGATTTTTGCAAATTTTCAACAAAATTTTTCATAGCTACCTTAAGGTAGTTTTATTATAAAATTATTTTTTTAGGATTTTGTTGAAAATTTGCCAAAATCTTCTTTGATACAATGTGCAATTGTATATATTAAATTTAAAGAGGTTTCAGTACATAGAACTCGAGATATTTATTGTAAAAAATCACTATTTTTGCATGTGCTAAATATTGCGATCTTCAACTCTGAATATTTTGTCTTCTATGTAGATAATGGAACTAATTCGAATTTTGCACAGCTTTTTGAAGTACATTTAAGAAGTTAACTTTAGTTTTTTAAAAAAATCCTCAAATTTCAATTTTCTAATTTTCATACATACGTAGCAAGAACAAGTTACCTTAGATGACCTTGAATTTTGAGAATTTTGTTACTAATTGATTCTAATTACTAATAGATTAGTATAACAACTTTTCTTAATAAGCTTTTTCTGAAAAATCACATGGTATATGCATAGATGCACTAAGATAAAATTTTTTGATTTGACTGTACTGATAGAACTACTTTAAGTAACTACATTTTTCCTTTATTTTTTAATGGTGATATCGTAGATTCCTCGGTCACTTTTGAAACACGATTAGCTCAAATATCTTACATTTTTTGTCAATAATAACAATGTTTACTCAGACTATATCCGCGGGCAACAAGTATGCTGATCCATGAATTTTGTTCAAATATCAATAATTTGCATACTTAAACTAATCGCTTCATTTACGAAAAAAGTAGAGACCGTTAAAAAAATAAGAGCCCACAAGAAAATATGTTTATTTTAAACTGAGTTGTAAATCATTTTTATGGATAATTATGATATAAAAAAATTATCATCGGTCCAAATAGTGCTCAAAATGTCAAATCAAGCAGTTGAAAACCATAAACGTTGCATTCTAAAAAAAAGAGTGAATTTTCCATTAAAGATTTATTTTAGAAAACCAGAAAATAAGAAAATGTGCATAATTATCGAATAAATTAAGGAAACAAAACTTGAAGAAATCTGTAAATTATTCCAGCACGATTATCTGAAAATACAATGGATAATCCCATTTTCAAATCATAGGATTCCTGAAAGTTATAATTTTTATTCATTTTGTTATAATATTCTCATGATAAAACTTAAATGGAATTAATTTTAGAGTGAGCTGAAGTAAGCTCCGATCATGTAATGCTTATTTGATTACGAAAATGAGCAACTTTAGTAATTAATTTTTTTATTATTATTAAGTCGATGATTTATCCTGAAATTTTGCAGAGAGTTTGTCGATTATTATTGCTAAAGCTTGTAATTTTTTAATAAAAAAAATCTGTTAGCTTATGCTACAACAATATATAATACTATCTTAAATATAGAAAGGTATGTAAATAGAAAATTTCTGACAAATTTCAGTAAAATCGAAGGGGGTCGATTCAAATCATTCCAATCTATGCAAGGAATTCATTATAAAAGTTTTTTTTTTTCATTTCAGATAATGTGGTACTCATTGGGTTTTTTGTTGATCGTTGCGAGCGAACTCGCGAGCGGCAGGTTGTTTCTCAATCTCACTGGTGACATTGTCCTTGGGGCGGTTTTTCCCATACATCGGAAAGGCACCAACGGATCCAGTTGTGGAAAAATTCAGGTGTGGTACATTCAACAATTTTGTACATAAATTTCTAATAATTACCATAAAATACATATGTCCGTAAAAATAAAATGAAAATAAAATAATATTCATAAAGACGTAGATAAAAAAATATGATTGAAAAAACAGATTTTGAATATAAACTGTTTATTTTATATCAGAAAATCTTAAGGATGTATGAGACAGACAATCCGAGCAAAAAATAAATTCTTGACATTAAATTCGTAATCTGGCTTTTGCTAAAAAGTTGCCAATTTTTTGTCTTAGTCTGACCATCAATTGACAACTTGAGCATATTTTACCATAAATTTAAACACTTTTATTGTTTAAACAATTAAATTAAAGCTTTTTTAATACAATGTATTGAAATTACTTTCTATATACACTAAATAAATACGACTACAAATATATGAAAAAAAAATTCCCAAGAATCTCATATTTTTAGATTTGTATTCAGTGCAAATGTACAATGTCTCCATAAGAAGCAATATTAAATCTTAAAAACTTTGAAGTTTGATAACAGCTCTTAAGGTAGGAGTCGCGTGACAGTTTGAGACAGAATTTTTTCAAAATTTCTACTGATCTTCTTTGATAAGATATTAACATGTGTGCAAAATTTAAAGAAGCTTCACCATGTGGTTATCGAGATATTTATTTTTAAAAATTGCCACTTTTAACATGGGCTCTTATGAGAGATTGAAAAATGTGACGACTTTCAACAATTAATATCTCGATTACTAGATGGTCAAACTTTGTAAAATTTGACACATGTTTTCATATGACATTAAAGAAGCCCTGTGCAAATTTTTAAGAAAATGTCTCAACACGGTTTTGCGGTTGTACTACCTTAAATATTGCAATCTTCAACTCTTGATGTCTTGACTTCTGGGTAGTGGAACTTATTGAAATTTTGCACAGTCTTTATGGCATTTCAAAAAAGCTTTCTCAAGTTTTTTAAAAAATCCTAACATTATGATTCTTTTAATTTTTATACATACGTAACAAGTACAGATCACCTTGGACGATCCTGAATTTTGAGTACGTTGTTCTAAAAACAATTTGCAACAACATTTCTTGATTGACTTAAGCTCAAAAACCACCAGATTTAAAGATAAATTGAGATAAAAACTTTTGATCTGACTGTACTTCCAGAACTATAAAAAACTTATCAAATTCTCATATTTTAAAAAACATCACCCATATGCATCTTTGAAAAGAGAGAGAAAAAAAATTGTTCGAGGAACGTATTCTTGAAGAGTAATTCAAAGGAATAATTTTCGTCGAGTATCATTGTTATACCATATATAGGTATATTTAATGGCACAAAGAAGAAATTTGCAGTGGAGGTTTTTGTTCAGGTGCTCCGAAGCTCTTTGCCTTCGGTATACACGCCGAGATTAGATGGGCAAAGTTGTAACGTTGGAGAGATGAAAGATAGTCGAGGGGAGGTTGTCGGAGCACGTAACTGCTGCTGGTAGAGCGCGATAAGGTCTTGCCCGATGTTCCTGAGAAGTCGAATATGTATATACATATATATAGGGAAGTGGAGCGGATCCGACGAGTATCACGTCGATGCTGCGAGATACTCAGGGCTGAGGATCGTTCCTGGGGGTAGAAAGGACCTCGGGACTGGCTCTCGGCCAGCTGGCCGGATATCTCGAGAGTCTCGATCGTTTCTTCCTTTATGTCCCGGAAAAACCGTACGCGATCGCTCGCCCTTCTTTTCATCACGTCTCGAGCATCGAATAATTGAGGGCTTGTCTCACATAACACCCCGAATCGCTTCATAAAATCCCTCTGATAATTACCGAGGGTTCACCGACAAAATTATTGTTGTTTCATTATTTCGAGCCGCGACATCTATTTTAACGGAAAAGCAATTATTATGCTGACATATAAAAGTGCTATTAAAATTTAACGATACTACATTTCTCGTGCAATTAAAAGTAATTATATTTTTACACAGGATACAATTTTGTGAAATTATTGAGATCGGTATATTTCTAATATTAGGGTGATTGGTCTGTAAAATAAGCGTCGATAAATTTTGTTAAAATTTTGTATAAATTTTCTTTAACGTCATATATATATGTGTGTTTCAAATTTCAGAAGGTTTCACCGTATGGGAGTTGAGATATTTAATTACAAATACAGTTCACTACCCCAATAAGAACGCAAAAGCCCCCAAGGGGAAGATTTTTATGGCCCCCCACTCCATGCGCGCTTCGCGCTCGGTGACTCGTTCTGGCAAGCGTTCTTATTGAATCGTTCTTATTGGGGTAGTGAACTGTATTACATTTTTTTGCACACTCTCCATAAAAACGCCTGTTAAAACTACAATTTTTAACAATAAATATCTCGAATTCCAGACGATAAAGTCTTCAACATTTTTTCAGAGAGTTTTATATAATATAAAAGAAACTTTGTTTAATTTTTAAGAAAAATCTGTCATAAATAATTTGTTAATTATACACCAATTATTTCTGACTTTCGATAACCTTGAATTCAGAGTATGTTCTTTAATAAATTTGCAACAACTTTTATTAATAAACTTAATCTCGTAAATCACTGTGAACGTTAGAAAAATGTCATCAAAACAGGAGAAACTTTTAGATTTGACTCTGTCACAGACCAACCACCTTAATACTAAAAAGTTAATACTATTATATATTTTATCTGAGAAATAGTAGATTTTTAAAAATACAAAAATCTATAGTTCTGATTTTATCTTATAGCTTTGTAAATTGTTAAAATTATCATAGCTATGTATGCATACAGAGAATTTTATATGCAAAATTATTACATTTCTTATCGTGATAATTATATCGAAAATTCATACAATTCTTTACACAGATATAACATTTCTGATTATTCTTTCATATCAATCAAAAACTAATAAGAATTTGCCATTATAAAATTTTAACTTGTATTGTAGCAACGTAAATACAGTAAAAATGATTAAATCTTAAAAATCTAAGTATAAAATAACTTATATTTTTAATGGTAAGTCCCTCTAATGTTATATACACGTAAGGTATTTTGATTAATTGAAATTATTCATTTTTTTCAATGTACACTCAATTTTTATGAGGAAAAACGTTATATTTTATGAAAAAAAATCAATTCTGACAAAAAAATTATACCACGTTATTTAACGCAGATAGCACATCATTCTGCATATATCCAGATTTCATTGAAATTTGACCATTTTATCGTGAAAAAATGACAAATACACATAAATATGAACTTTTTTACTTTAGTTAATAAAATATCAATGCTGAAAATTGGAATTAAATCTTTTTCAGTATTAATGCTGTATAATAATATATTAATGTTTAAGTGAAGCTATGCGTAAAAGGTATATTAAAAAAATCATTTTATTTTTATACCGAAGAAAGCTTTCTTGAGTAATTTTTTTTCTTCGTTCTATCGGTTCTAGTTGGAAGATGGAATTCAACCGCTGGAGGCGATGGTCTACACAGTTCGCCAAATCAATGAGGATCCCACAATTCTGCCGGGAATAAAGCTCGGCATTCTCGCCTTCGACTCTTGCGATCATCCGACGTACGCCCTCGAGCAAGTGCTAAACTTTGTTAAAGGTGGGTCAGAATCGTTTCAAAAGGAAATTATTCTTCCTTTATTTTCATATAAAGATATATCGTAATTCCTACATAATATTGAAAAAGTTATACTCCACAGAAACTATAATGCCAAGTTAATTTCTCATTATTGTATAATTTTGTACAAGTCATTCTTATTTGAAAAAAAGTTTAATTATTATGAAAATTTTGCTTTTAAAAACTGTAGAAAAATTCAATTTTTTTCTCTTTGCTGATACTAATTTTGTACAAAAAGAAAAATGTACAAGAAATTATATTTATTTTATCGTTCTATTAAATAGTACAAATGACAAAAATCGTAAGTTCATGCACTAGGCCAAAATGCAAAAATTAATTACTTTCATTGTAAAAACTTTAATTAATACATCATTAAATGAAAAAATTACAAACTGTTGTAGAAACTTTGAAAGAGTCTATAAGGTAAACGTCCCAATAGTTGGACAGCTAAGGGTTTTCTCACTTTATCTATTTTTTTATATTCAAACAAAAAAATCTATTTCATATTCACATCAAAGCATTTGTCTGATATTTTAGCAATTAGAAACTAATTTTATGTGTTAATTTTAGACAATATTTCTAGTAAATAAATACTTAAACGTTTGAATATGTACAATCTCCCAATAGTTGGACAAAAAGTTGCCCCTGTCTCTAAGGTTGAGCAAGTTTGTTCCAATAAATAAACGCTATGAAAATTACACCTCTTTACATAGGATAAATAATCCATACCATTATATTGAAAAAATTTAATTTAAATTTTAAAAATAATATCGCGAAAATTGTCCAACTATTGGGACGTTTACCTTATCAATTGTAAAAATTTGGCTTTCATGATGAATTCATAATAAAGTGAGTAAACAGACTATCAGAATAATTGACAAACTATAACTCTTTGCTTCTTCTTTGTTAATATTATTTTTTAAATATTTCTCGGATGGTGAGCTCTGGATTACGACATTGACAAAAATCACGATAGTTAATTTTATTTTACCAACTATATGGAATAATTTTGAACTTTGAATATTTTTATAGTCGAATTAAATATATTTTAGGCTTGGATTGACAATATGTCGAAATTATTTCTAAATGGGAATCAATCACGAAAAAAATTTAAAAAAATGTTCTTAGTTCCTTAATAGTCAGTTGTCACTCTACAGTAACATCCATGATGAAATTTTAAATACTGTATACTCAAACAAAAGAAAAAAAAAGAATCAAAAATTCATGAGAACTGCAAATGAGCGAGAAAATAAATGTAAAAAAATGCACGACAGGTTTTATAGCCCACGTGAACGAATTTCACGCCCAGGAGTTTCAGTGCCTCGATGGCAGTGTGCCAAAGTTTTTGGGCGGGGGTTTCGACAAAGTCGTCGCCGTCCTTGCCGCCCAATCGAGCTCCGTCACTTTGCAGGTAATGACTGAATTTCAAAAACCATTTACCCGCTTATTCCATTCGAGCGGCGAAACTCCCGTAGAGCAAAGTCAAGGACTTTTCTCCCTGACGTGACAATTCGAGCGAAGACAAAATCGACGTCCACGCGCTCGTCGTAAACTTCGTTGATTAATTATTTTGGCACGTGTTTTATTTCCCTTCCACATCGGAAAATAGAAGTTTCCGGACTTATTAGGGCACACGAGACTTTTATACTCTGTATCCGTAAACACAATAAATACAGGCTTCTATAAGGAGCGTGCATCAATCGTAAATTTAAGGCAAAGTTCTATCGGTACAATCAAATCAAAAGTTTTTATCTCAATTTATCTCCATTTAGTTTTATACCATGTGATTTTTGAGCTTAAGTTTATTAAGAAAAGTTGTTGCAAATTATTTCAAGAACACCATATACTCAAAATTTAAGATCATCCAAGGTGACCTGTACTGGCTACGTATGTATGAAAATTAAAAAATCATAATCTTAAGATTTAAAAAAAAACTCGAGGAAGCTTCTTTGAAGTACAATAAAGAGTTGTGGAAAATTTCAACAAGTTTTGCTACCCAGAAGTCAAGATATTTAGAGTTGAAGATCACAATATTTAACACTGGCTCTTATGGGAGAACACAGAAAATAGTGATTTTTGACAATAAATATTTCGAGTTCTACGTAGTAAAACCTCTTAATATTTAATATACATACAATTGTATATTGTATCAAAAAAAGTTTTTGCTAATTTTTAACAAGATCCTAAGAAAATAATTTTTTGATAGAACCTTAAAGTGATGCGAAACACCCAATTTTGAGTGAATTTAAAAATAAAAAAATGAAAGTAAAAAATTTTTTTTTCGTTTTTTGAAATTTCAAGAATGACAAGCACTAGTACAGTATACACTGCATAATATATTCAAATTTCAATTCATTTACTTGAAAAATACGAGCGTGGGGTTTGTCCGAAAAATTATTCAAAGTTGGGTGTTTTACATCACACCTTAAGCGAATGGAAGATTTTACGAAGTCGGGAAAAACAAGGGGGAAACCAATGTAAATATATATGTAATTATTAGGCTCACGAAAATTATGCATTTACTTCCTGTTTTGTTGGCTCGAGCTCTTCACTATGACCCTTTTACATAACATCTCATTATACCGCAGTTATTAAGATATACGCCGAGTCTGGATGAGCAAAGGGATGTAGACGTGGCAATTAAAATATCATGAAAAATATTCTTCACTTGTAAACACTTCAAATGGAAAAAAGAGATACGAGCAAGGGGAGCCCATCTCGCGATTGCTAATTACTACACGGTGATAGAGCAAGCTTTTCCAAATAATTTGTTTATTTTTACATAAAAAATTAAAGTCTTTTTAGAAAGTAGGAAAATGCCTGATATGAGAAATTTCAATAGCAAAAACTGTTTATTTAAAGAAATTTGAAAAAAAATAAGAGGTTTTGCAGAAGTGCAAAGTATACTTTCAAAGAGTAGGAAAAGAGCTGATAAACTATTTTAATAGCAAAAACTATTTATTTAAAAAAATTTGAAAAAATAAATGAATCTTTTGCTAAAGTATAAAATAAATCCCTTAAAAAAGGCTCAAGTTTAGTTTAATCTTTCAGAGATTTAATAATGAACTGGAGCAATTTGAAAAATAATGACAAGTGGTTACATTTTTAATATTTCCGTTTGAAATATATGAAAAATTATTTGAAAGTGATTCACTAAATGGTTTCAGAATTATTCAACTACAAACAATCACAAAAGTGAAACATTGTTTCTAATGGGAAATTCTTATGAACAAAAAGTAGTGATATCCCTGTCCAATTTATATCACACGTTTGAACACGTGATATGAAATAATATGATATATTTATGTCATGATAATGTATAATAATTGCATGGAAAAGAATTACTGCAAGTGAAAACATTCACAAGATTATCGAAAATATGCCAGGTTGTTATAATTAGGTACTTTTTGATAAATATGTAAAAATATGTAAGATATTAAGATTTTTTGAATCAAGAATGTAATTATATCGTTATTATAAAAAATGACAGGTTGCCTCAATGTTGAGGCTATTCGCCGTGCCTCAAATATCGTACATGGCAACGTCACCGACACTCAGCAGCAAGGAGAGATTCCCACATTTTTTCAGAACTGTGCCGAGTGATGTCAATCAGGCTCACGCGATGCTGGAGATCCTCAAGTAAGTATTTTTAACGTTATAGAAATACGAAATATAACATAAAATCTGACAAAGAATTATGATTTTTTATTAAATTTATTTTTATTTTAAGGTAGTTCTATAAAAAAATCGTTTTCCTAGGATTTTGTTGAATATTTCTAAAAACTTTCTTTTGTATATTAAATTTAAAGATGTTTCATTACGTATAGAATTCGAGATATTTATTTTAAAAAATTAATATTTTATGCAGTCTCCCATAAGAGCACGTGTTAAATATTGCAATCTTCAATCTTGATATCTTGACTTCTGGCTAGTGGAACTTGTTGAAATTTTTCACAGCTCTTTAAGATAGTTGTATACAGGTACATACAAATAAAAAAGTTTGTATCTCAATTTATCTCCATACCATGTTATTTTTGAGCTTAAGTCAATGAAGAAAAGTTGTTGGAAATTGTTTCAAGAATTACATACTCAAAATTCAAGGTCATCCAAGGTGACCTGTACTTGCTACGTATTTATAAAATTTTTAAAAATCATAATCTTAGGATTTTTTTTTAATTTAAGGAAGCTTTTTTGAAGTACAATAAAGAGCTATGCTAAATTTTAAGAAGGTTCACCATCTAGAACTGAAGATATTTAGGATTGAAAATGGCAATATTTAACACGGGTTCTTATGGGAGAGTACTGAAAATTGGGATTTTTAACACGAAATATTTCAATTTCTATGTGGTGAAACCTCTTAAAATTTGGTACGGATATGCGTAACATATCAAAGAATGACTGTACCCATTTTCAACAAAATCCTAAATAATCGATAAATCGATAGAACTACCTTAAAGAAATTTAAAGAAGTTTCTTTAAGTTTTTTTTTACGGGACACTAATATTCCGATTCGTCCTCGAAACACGACGGACGAAATAAATACGAAAAAAAACTCGTTAACAACGGCTAATTATTATCAAATTACGATATTCTCGTCTTCGACAGACGTGTCATAAAATGTATTCACGCGGGAAACAGACGAGATAACGATGACCGAGGAATTCTAACAATTTTTCGAGAGAAAAGAATTTAACGTCAGCCACACGTGGCTGATCTTAACCGAAATATTCTTAGCCGGGACGGTTAGCCGGGAAATAGCACAATTTGCTAAAAAATATTCCCTACTCTCGCCATGTACGCGGATCTAAAATTTTCTCGTCCACGCACAGAGAGAGTGAGGACCATAACCAAAATGCAAATCAATTTAATTTTTGACTTCTCGTTTAAATTCATCGACACTCACCTCAACGTCCCACGGGTCTCGCAGCCAAACTCTTTCTGTTCTCCCTGTCTAATTGTCTCGCGAGCGTGAATTTGGCCCTACTTCCCCCGCCACTTTTGGCCTTCTTGAATTTTTGGACAGGCTCGTCTCGCGGGAATCAAATTTCCAGGGAGATAAAAAGTTACCCTTTCGCGATTTTCCCGCGAACGATATCAATGTTCTCCGAAAAGAGTGGGGAAGTCTCGGCGACTCTTTGGCCCACCTACGCAGCGGAGGAGTGAAAAAGATTTCATAAATTTGCCCCTCGAGTTCCAAATTTTCCACGTTTCTCGGCACGGCCCTGGCGACGATGGCTCGCTCTTCTCTTTCCTCGCGCGTGCTCGCGTCTCGGGACTCTCGGGTTAAGGTCCGAATTTCGTGCTTAAGGTATAGTACAACCGAGACAGTCTATTCAAAAGTTTGTCCTTATATGTGTTAACTAAATGTAAAATCATCACTTGAAATTTCTTGAGACAGAGTTTATTCAAAAATTGTGCAGATCTTCGTTAGTACAACTTAAAGTAGTACAACCGCAAAACCGTGTTGAGACAGATTTTCTTAAAAATTTGCACATGTCTTCTGAAAACATGTGTCAAATTTTACAAAGCTTCACCATTTAGAAATCGAGATATTATACATTGAAAGTCGTCGCTTTTTCGAACCTTTTATAAAGAGCTCATGTCAAAAGGAGCAATTTAAAAAATTTAATATCTAAATGACTACATGGTAAAGTCTTTTTTAATTTTGCAAACACTTTAACATAAAGTTAACGAAGATCTGTGCAATTTTTGAATAAATTCTGTCTCAAGAAATTTCAAATGATGATTTTACACTTAGTTAATACATAGGGACAAACTTTTGAATAGACTGTCTCGGTTGGCGCTTTAAGGTATTTCTACCGCGACAGTCCGTTCAAAAATTTGCTCCCTATGTAAAGCAAAGGTAAAATCATCAGTTGAAATTTTTTTCTATAGATTTTTTTAAAAAAATAGATAAACCTTCTTTGATGCTGTATAAAGGTTGGTGCCAAATTTTGAAAGGTTTCTCTATCTAGATATCAAGATATTTCATGTTGAAAATCACATTTT
>JAPYYW010006128.1:0-15111 GCA_030522545.1 Cremastinae sp. A BG-2022a
ATTGAATATCTCGATAACTAAACGGTGAAACTATCTCATATTTTTCCAGTATTTTAATGTAATAGTGAAGAACGTTCACGTGGTTTTTCAAGACAATATTTTATATAAATAAAAACCCGGGACTTTGCCTTTAGTTTACACGGGGAAAAAAACTTGATACTGCCCTTAGCGCAAGTACCTCCTTAATAAAGCTGATTTCGTCAAGAGAAAGGTAAGACATCGCTATATAGTTGAAATTTTCATTAGCCCACGAGACCCAGTGTAACTCGCTAAATTTATTGAAATTTTATTTCGATTTTAGGAGCCTGTTCGATTGGAAATTTCCCGAAGATAACGAAAATGGTAATTAAGGAGGTTATAACAGAATTTCAAAGTCTGGAGAATTGCCTGAAAATATAACGATTCGATATAAAATAAAATTATAGCTTTCAAATAAGCACAAAATTTCTATAGGTCGTCGAACTTTCTGTGAAGAAAAATACATTTGAAAATGACAAATTTACACGGTAATTTTGCTTCGCGTATCGGCTGTGATAATTCATTTGAGCAATTAACACATGCAGACACTAGAGAATTACATGATTTTTTGATATCATGTTCCTAGGGAGGTATTATTAATGATATCGACAAAAAAAGTGGGGTCATGGAACAAATAAGATAAATTTATCATGTTAATCGACAATTCACTGTGTCAAACCTCTTTCACATACGTTCAAAACAGTGTCTAATTTTTAAAAGCATAAATTAATTCAAAACATTATTCTTCTGAAACGCATCTTCTATATTAAAAAAGACATGAGGCCTCTAATCGATTCATCGAAATCGAGCGTATTATGTGGAGCGCATTAACTTTTAGCTATTCTCTACTCATTAAAATGAAAATTCGACGTGCTCTGCTTTGAAAATAATGACCTTGATGATGAAATGATTAATTTTGTCTGTAAAAAATTTTCGGGAATTACCCATTTTAAAGTCGATATCGTCGAGGACACGGAAAGATATCGTCACTTGAAGTTTTGAGAGTTTTCTATTTTCGATTCTCGAACTGAAGATCTTTGAACGCGCTAAATGTTATCAGCTTACTTTATTTATAATTTGTACGTGTAATGATGTAAGATAAACTTGCGATACAATTTTCTACTATTTATATCGAATATACCTGGACAAATATATCTGAATAGTTTGGGAATCAGGGAAGGGCAGAGCTCGATACTTTTCGGAGAAATGGAAATTTTTCAATAGATAATGTTTATTGCCTCATTGACGAAATGAGCATCACCCATTGAAAAATTTTCATTTCTCAGAAAAGTATCGAGCTCTGCCCATACCTGTCGGGGATCATAAGCATGAAAAAAGAGAGAGAGAGAGAGAAAATTCGTCGAGCATAACGAGAAAAAAAATTCCAAATTTCAGAAAATACCTCGACTATTGTTGTTTATCCATAATGATTCATCGAGGTCGAGGGAAAAACCGAAATCGGCCTTGATTGTTCAGTTAATTGACTAAATTAGGAATCAGTAATCAGTAGGCCGGCAGAAAGTGTCGGGGTAAGACGTGTCGGGTCTTACAACGGAGTTGTTTACCGAAAAACATTTCGCAGAAATTCGACAAGTTCAATCGAGTGTCATTTCCAGTAATTTTCAATCATACAAAAAGTGAATAGTTTAGTGTTTTTCATTTATAATATCCAGTGATGGGCAGAGCTCGATACTTTGCTGAAAAATGAAAATTTTCAATGAGTGATGCTCATTTCATCAATGAGACAATAAAGATTATCTATATTGAAAAATTTTCATTTCTCAGAAAAGTATCGAACTCTGCCCATCCCTGATAATATCGTTTCAAAATACTTTTAAAAAATGTCGGTGTGGATGAAAGTGCTGTCCAATTGATGCAAATAATCTTGATCCCGCTATTTTATTCTTATTATTATTTTATTCTTTTCGAATTATTAGATTTTTCATTATGAGTTATTAGTCCTATATATTTTCATTTATTTTCATATATTTTCATTTTCAAAAATATAAAAAATATTGAGTATTGGATCGTGATAGTGAATAAAGTGCGAGGCCCATGGAACGTATTACACAGAAAATCAGGAAAATTAGTTTCGTGTCCTCCATAAAGCTGATTTCGTCAACAGAAAGGTAAGACATCGCAAATAGAAATTTTCATGGATTTACGAAACCCAGTGTGACTCGCTAAATTCCTTGAAATTTTTTTTTCGATTTTAAGAGCTTATTCGATCGGAAATTTCCCATAGATAACAAAAATGTTAATTATTCGGGGCGAAATCCAAGAATTTATATTGAATGAGCCAAAAAACTGACTTTTCGATCAGTTTTTCGAATTTTTCAATATAAGTTCTTGGAATTGCGCCTCGTATAAGTAACATTTTTGTTATCTACAGGAAACTTTGCGATTAAATATTCTATTTTAAAAAAGACATGAAGCTCATAATCAATTTATCGGAATAGAGCGCATTATACGAGGTTACATGCACCTAGAAGAATTGCAAAATATCATTTCAAACTGGTCGAAAAGGAAAAAGCGGCCGCGTTGCTGCTCGTTATAATAGAAGTGAATCTCGTATGAAAAAGTAAACAAAATAAAGCTTTCTTCAAATTGAGATTTTTTTATAATTATAATTTTCAAATAATTGTTGCATTGACTACTCTGAAGTTAAAACCTCCTTAATCGTAGAAAAATCCAAGAATTCATATTAAATGAGCCAAAAAATTGATTTATGGATCAGTTTTTTTTTCAATTTTTCAATATTCATTCTTGGATAGCGCCCCATTGACTTCTGCATAGTATAACATGTTCAAAGTTAGCACACGTGTGAATATGACGTCAAAGAAAATTTATGAAAATTGTCAACAAAATTGTAAACTAAACGATTTATCAAGGGATCACCTTAAAGAAAGAAAATGTATTGCAAATGATTACTTGAAGTTTTAGCTATGGAAAAATCATCTTATATACATGGAACAATATAAAAATAAGAAGAAGAAAAAAGAAAAGTCACAAAAACAGTTCTCAAATGTAAAGAGAAAAACTAAGATACCGTATGTGAAGCAAGAAAAAGGTTGAACATTGAAAAAAAAAAGAGAAAGAGAAATGGAGTCAAGATGATCGTCATATACTCGCGTGCGATCGTTCAAATTGAATAATAATAATAAAAAAATAAGGACCGTTTAGCAGAGGGTGCTGGGAAGGAGAATTTTAATTTGCAAAGCGCTTATCCTCGATGCGAAACGGATGAAAATGCAGGAATCGAAAAGGATGAGATAAGCGGCTGTAAGGGACACGAGGTAATACGACTCGTTCAATCTTGCGTAGACCCCGAGTCTGCTTGAGTCCCAGAGCCGGTAGAAAACGAAAAGCCAAGAAAAAAAAGGGAGAAAAGAAAAAAAATTAAGGGAAAATAGGATTCGCGAGGACCTCCGAGATATCTAGACTCTCTCTCTCTTTCGAGATTTCCGTGTTTTTTGCGGCAATAAGGACGTTCCCGACAAACGGGAATTATCGTGCAATTTTGATCTCGCGAAACCTCGTTTGCATAAAATTCTTTACCGAGCTTTGCGACGAAATAAACTCGCTTCAGCCCCTGTTTTCTCGATTCCTTCCATTACTCTGGCTCTCTCTCTCTCTTACTATTTCTCTTGTATACACTTTTTCTCACTTTCTCCCTTTTCGCCATCAAGCAAGATGAGAAAAAGATTGCAAGACTCGAAACCGTTTTCTACTAAAAGTAGCTTCAATTATGTACGAAGAAAAGGAAAAGGCAAGAAAAGGTAAGAATAATAAACGGATGCTCGGAGGGGGGAGAGCAAGGGTGCACGAATATATGTATATAGTCCGCGGATAAATCGAACCGTGAGAAAAATCACGATGGCATTTTCGCAGCTAACAGGTGACAAAATCTTCTTTAAACAACAATATAAGCCCGAAAAACAGTATACTCGTGTACTGTAAAAAACGAGGCAAGTAAATTTACAGATTGCGCAATTGTTGAGGAATAATTGACGAAAAATATTCTTTGGGACAGCAACTTAATGAAAGTTGCTTAATGAAAGAGTTAATGAAAGTTTTTATTGTTGTATATGATAATAAAAGTTTTTTATTAAAAACTCCGCAAGTTGCTGTCCCAAAGAATTTTTATTACGAATAATAATTGATGAAAAAAACATTGAATAAAATATGAAAAAAATAATAAATTTTTCATCAGAAAAAGTTGATGTAAAATTCTTTTGGAATAGCAATTTGCCGAGTTAATGGAAGTTTTATTGTTGTTAAATATAATAATAAGTTTTTAAAAAACTTATTATTAACTTATAAGTTTTAAAAAAACTTATTATTTAGAAAACTTTTTAGTGGAGCGTTCAATTTTCTATTTTTAAAAATGTATTGCCCAATTTATTATATGCTTACTATTTGTTGGGTTATAAAATTATAATTATGACGAAAAAAAAATTTTTTTTCAAAATTCTTCAAACGTTGAGCTCAAATATCTTTGAATCGGTGAGATTGATGAAAAATTGACACGTGAGAACTTTTTGTTAAAATGTTCAATTCCCTACAAAAATATGGCTTTAAATGACTGTAAGTTTGACATACAGCAAGATACGATCTTTTCCGTATAAGAGAGCAATTAAAAATCGATAAACGCGATGCGAAGGCTGTTCCCATCAATATAAAGAGCTAATACTTGGTGAGAGTTCTCTGTATATAGGTGTTTAGAAACAAGATTTTCAATCTTGCCGAAGAGAAAAAAAAATCGCGTTTTTTTGACCTACCCTACACTGTAAAAAATTTCGCGGTGTTAACCAAATTGTGTGAGTGGTAAAAGGAAATGGTGTAAAATAATAACACCTGTGTGTTTGGTAGAATATTTTGAGCGGTGTTAAAACGGGGTTAAAAATCAATATTTTTATAGCAACAGAGTTGGGCAGAGCTCGATACTTTCTTGTGAAAAATGAAAACTTTTCAGTAGATTATATTTATTGCACCATCGATGAGCATCGCCTATTGAAAAATTTTCACTTCTCAGAAAAGTATCGAACTTCGTCCAGTATCGAACTACCTGTTCAGCAATAAAACTTGTTTACGTTTCTGGTAGTCCACTCTATTAAGTCGCAATAAACGGGGACAAGAACCTGAGCTAAAAGCTTGGCATACCAAAACATCATTTTATGATTCATTATCTGAATATATAATTGAGAAAATCGGTCGTCTAGTGTAATTTTTTGTTAATCAGGTTTGAGGGGAAGCATAATTATTTCAAGGAACTGATACTTAAATATAAAATTTTTTGAAACATTGCCAGAACACTTGCTTCTCAACATCAACGTTATATATATTTAAAAAAAATTAGTATACAAAAAATTCTTTAAAAAAAACAAAAGTCTACATAGTAAATTACCCTACCTGCATTAGGGTAAATCTCTGCACTCATAGAGAGAAAAACAAAAAATAATTTTCGAACTTGTTGATATGGAATTTTTTACGAACAAAATAGCATATAATGTGGATGAAACTTACAAAAAAATCGAAACTCACATTATTCCAAAATATTATTTATATTATTGAGTTGCTTATATCTGTATCTTGCTTTTTTATTCGCACCGAATGGTTTTAGCAAAAATAGTGTTACTTCATTAATTTTACGCACTAAATGGTGTTTATACTGCGGTGTTAATTATTTACACTGATCAAACACAGCATATCAAACCACATCTATTAACACCATATGCCATTCTACACCAAACAGTGGGAACTATATAGACCAAGAACTGTGTTAAATTAACACCATTTTAACACCCCATTTTTTACAGTGTACCCTATAGTATATACGTATGTGGTGTATACGGTCCATTGCTCGAAAATTGAACTTTCTGCCCTAAAATAACAAAAAATAAATTTAAAAAAAAAATCATCAAACATGAAACATCAAACATTCTTGCGAAGTAAAACAATAAATTAAACTAATTTTCAAGCGTATGGAAACGCGGGTAGCCCTCGAAATCTCGGCAGGAGTGCGAATAAACAGAAAACCAAAAAAAAAAGAAAAAGAAAAAAGAAAGAACGTCGAAAGGAGAGAGAAAGAGAAGAAAAAGAAAAGGCGCGCGAAGCAGGAAGGTCGACTGTCGTCGCAGCGGCAACAGCAGCATCAGCAGTCGTTACGGAATGACAGATGACACGCTCCGGAGCGGGCGTATGGATGTCGGAGTCGCCGGAGAGTAAAATAGAGAAACAACGAGGACAAAGGCGGAAGAGCAGAGAGTCAACGACGGATGGCGTTGAGGAGGGGGAGGGAAATAAAGGGAAGGGGGGGAGGGGGTAGAAAGAGAAGAGAGAAAAGGAAAAAGGGGGGAGGAGGGACGAGGAAGGCACACGGAACGGTGTCGTCTCTCGCTCGAGGCGCGTCTGTCGCGCAAAGTTAGCCGAGAGAGTCCACAACCGGAAATTGCAAATGAGAAGTACATTTGCCTTTCCGCGAGACTCGGGCGATGCGTGGATGCGCGGCGCGTCGTCCAGTCCGAGTTTTCTCCGCGCTGACGAAACTGACGAAACTGCCGGTGTGTGTCTCTTATATTTATCGTGTGTGTCGTTGACGGAAAACGCTCGCTCGTTTCCTCAAATTTTCATCCCCCCGGCCTCGCGAAACTTCCACCCATTGAACGTCGTTACGAAAACCGGAAATAAACGGACCTTCCCTTCCCCCCCACCCCACCAAGCTCTTCCGGCCGCGCAAAATCTTCGGACAAAGGCCACGTTTCCGCAAAATTTTCGACGATTTCGCCCTCTTTGTAAACATCCCTACCGTGATTTTACGCTCGGTGTAAAACTTGTACTCGGTCCTCACCGAAAATCTCCACGTCGTTTGCCTTTCGCACTGAGAAAAGATATTAGTTGAATTAGCAAAAAATTAGTTGGTTCGACTAAATTGTGGGGTAAAATACGTTAAAATAAAGATTTTGTCCAGGGAAGGGTTAATTTTTAATCGAAAGTTATTTGTTAGTCGTTAAGGTAGTTCTAGCACTAAATCATAGTTATGGGATTTCGTTGAAAATTTTTGCAACATTTTTTTGTCTAATTATATATCGAGATATTTATTGTTAAAAATCACGATTTTCTGCGCTCTCCCATAAGAGTACGCGTGTTAAATATTGTAATTTTTAACCCTAAATATATCTTACCTTCCGGACGGTGAAGCTCTTTAAATTTTGCACGATTCTTTATGGTACTTAAGGTAGTTCTGTCAAAAAATTTGTTTTTTTTTAGGATTTTGTTAAGAATCTGCAAAAATCTTCTTTGATACAATGTGCAATTGTATATTAAATTTTAAGAGGTTTCACTACGTAGAACTCGAGATATTTATTGTCAAAAATCACTATTTTCTGCAGTCTCCCTGTTGAAATTTTTCATAGCTCTTTATTGTACTTCAAAGAAGTTTCCTTTAGTTTTTTTTTTAATCCTAAGATTTTTTAAATTTTCATGCATGTGTAACACGTACAGGTCCCCTTGGATGACCTTGAATTTTGACTATATGTTGTTTTTGAAATAATTTGCAACAACTTTTCTCAATAAACTTAATTAATCTCAAAAACGACATGGCATCGAGATAAATTGAGATAAGAACTTTTTGATTTGACTGTACCGATAGAACTACCTTAAAAGAAGTTTTCGATAGTTTTTTAAATAAAAATCTCATAATTTTATTATTCGTGATTTTCTTAGGTATATAACGAGTACAGATCACCTTGAATGATCTTGAATTTTGAGTATGTTGTTCTTAAATTAATATTTGCAACAACTTTTCTTAATAAATATAAGTTCAAAAATCATATGGTATAGAAATAAATTAGAAAAAAAACTTTCGATTTTACTGTACTGCTATATAGAGCTACCTTAATGTCTTTGAACAAAATTTAACAAATCACTTATATGGAATGTCAAACAAGGATATATTGCTGGTTCCAGATTGACCACTGTCGATACACTAATTTATTGTTATAGTGAAAACCATAAAAACTGTGTACAAGGAAAGGAACTAAAATCTTTAAAAAAAAACATAATATCTTTCTTTGTTCTTTTTAGAAATTTCGTGTACGCCAAATGTACATGATATGTCACAGCCTTTTTTCTCGTACATACAGAATACAGAAAATTTTTCATTTATTTTCAAATTATTTCATGAAGTTTTAAATAAGCATAGTTATTTCCAGTCAGAATCCCGGATCGAGTAGAATATCATTAAAAATAGAATAAGAAGACCCTGTGAATGTTCAGATATTCTAGAAATCAAATTTTTTATCGGATATTGATTATTTTTTTAATGAAAATATATTTTGGAAAATACCTCCGTTTCTGTTCTATAACTGGATCATATCATATCATAAATTATACCATATATCATAAATTAATCTACACCGAAAATATTTTTAAAGAACTATTATTTTTATTTCTATATTCTATATTCGATATTCGATATTCTTGATTGCATACGTAAAAAAATTTTAAATAATCAAAACAGCTATGCACTTTTATTTTTATCGCAGTAAAAATATTGAATAAATCGAAATACGGAATAGATGGAATAAATTTTCAATTTAATTATAAATCGTTATTTTTATCACATTTCACTAATAAACTTACAGTTTTGATCGTGCACCGACAACCTCGCAGTTATTTTCAATTTTTTATGATTTATTTTTTAATATGATTTTTTGTACTCTCTCTCTCGTTCTACTGGAATTTTCAGTTTTTTAAATTCACTCTTTCTCTGTCAATTGAATGGCGATTTTCGCTCTCTTTTTCTCCAGTGCAGAATGAAACGGGCTAGCGACTAGGAAAATTAACTTCGGTCAACTGGAAAGAAGGGGAGCGATCGATTCTCGTTACCACCAATACCTGCACGCATTTGTCCTCACTTCTCCGTGTCACTCGGCCATAATCACGTTTACATCTGAAATTACGTTATTCCAGCTGCGAGTGGAAATGAGAAGAACACAAAAAAAAATGTAAAAAATTTATCTTGTGCTTTTTTACCTCGTCATATCGAAAATGCTATCATCGTGAACCACTTAAAAATACCAATTCGACGAGAGGTCAAAGTGTATTAAGCATTCCTAACTTTTTCACAGGCAGTAAAAACTTTATGGAAACGAAAATTCAAAATTGGTGCTAACTTTTTTCACATACTTTCGGCCGGATAAAAAGTTTTTTTATTACTTGAAATATTATGTGTATGCATAAAATTTTCATTTTTGAATTATCGGAACAAAAGTTTTTTTCCTCCTGATTTCTTTTAAAAAATTTCTCGATGCGAAGCATTTTTTTAATAATATTTATTTATTTCCAATAATATTTAATACTCAAAACGAAAAATTATTGAGCATATATCAAAAGAAAGATTATTCTTCGAATTTTGAAAAGGAAATTTAACATTCCTTGCACAAAAATTTTTATGTTAATTAAAGTGATATGTACATATGCATAAGAATGAGTTATTGCTTGGAAACTGTTGACGTTATGCATTTAATAATCAAGCAATGTTTTAAAATATAGTTCATTGTGAATAAAATAAAACTTAGTTCATTTTAATATCTTAAGCATGTATGGGACAGACAATTCAAATAGTAAAAAAGTATAAATTCTCAACGTTAAATTCGTAAAATCCAAACTCTGATTTTTGCTAAAAAGTTTCTAATATTTTCGACTTTCGGTTTGACTATATATTAGTAACTTAACTTAAATTTAATATAACGTTTTGAAATGACTGGCTATACAAAATTATTACTTATTGTTAGTCCAAATGTACGAATTCTATGAAGCAATGTAAAATCTCAACTACTTTAGAGTTTGATAACTCTTATATCATTCAGTAATACGATATCAAATTTGGCACATTTTTTCATATACTTAAGAACGTAAATATAAAAAATTAATCAAATTCTAATATTTTTGAAAATATGCCCATACATTGTTAAAAATACATATACTCAACAGAAATGTTTGTAGCAAATAAAATTATCTTTGAAAATTTAATTTTTAAAAAAATTCTAAATAAATAAATAAAAATTATAAAATATATAAAATGTACAAAAAATTCGTCAAAAATTACATACTCTCATCTATCATTTTTTTTTGTTTTTTTACTACAGAAAAAAAATTGTTGCATGTTTAATTTTATTTGTGAAACGATATGAAAATTCTCTTGACAATAATATTTGAAGGTCGATATCGTGGATGAAAAATCCTGGATTGGTGATATGGAGAGACGTTGCTCAGTGATATTAAAATGTACTATTAGCCACGAGCAATGAACACGAATTGAAAATTTGAAACAATACAGGCTTCTCGTTTTGCCTCAGTCCACGTTGCTCGCCATCTTCACTCGCACCGGTGTTTCGCCATTCGAGATCAACGATTTTAATCGACGTACATGCACCCGTCACCGTTCGCGTGGTAATTTGATCGAAAAAAATATACATATAGTCATCATGCAAAATCTGCACAAACGCATTAACAATCTCGTTAATAGGTTAAAGTGGTGCTAACATCGTTGATGACTTTCAGTAATGCTCTTTTGCCAACAGCATTCCATCAAATTTTAAAATACAATATTCAATTCGAAAAATAGTAAAAAGCTTTGTTCCATTGGTTCTTCTATTTACATAATTATTTATTTAAATGGATGGTATAAACAAAACAAAATTAAAACAAAATTAAAAGCTTATTGTCATTTGTTGTTTGTTGTCATTTGGCTGTTTTGTTTAATATTAACATTTATTTTGCTATAAATTCATTATTTTATTTTTCTACTTGTCTATTTATTTATAAATTACGTTGTATATATGTTTGTTTATCTGCAACTTTTGTTCGAAAAATATAGTTAAATTTCTCTCTGGATATTGTTGGTTCTGAATTTACTAAATAAACTTTTTTTTTCAAAGTGGAAAATCAGAGAAAAGAAAATCAAAAATGATGCTTTATATCGAACAAAATTACGTGGAAATTGACAATAGAGTCTAGCATCGATTTTCAATACTTGGCATTGAACCATCTTCTCTCGTGCGTGTAGTACAGGAGAAAAAATGTCTATGAGTCACAATGAAAATTATATGCCTGAAATTTCTCCAAAGTAAATTTTCAAAGATGAATTTTACCTACATAATAAAAAAGAACCGAAGCAAAAGCCACTCATAGAGAGAAAAATCACAAATAAATATTTTTTTATATAATAAATTTTTTATAAAATTAAAAATTATTCAGTTATTTTCAAAAAATTCAAAATATAGCACAAATGATAATTTTGAGAAACAAAAATTAATATAAGATGAAATAATTCATAAAAGTACTATGTACTATTTGTAAAAAAAACATATTTGCTTATAAATAAAGAAAAATCAATTAACTTATAAATGAAATGAAAGTGGTTGTGTCGTAATAGTCAGATCAAAAAATGTCTTCTTAGTTTTTGTTATATACCAAGTGAGTTGCGGATACAAATATTTTTAAAGCAGTTGAAAATTATCTAATGAACAGCATACTCGAAATACAAGGCCATCTGAGATAAAGTGTGATTGCTATAATAAAAATTTGAACAAAATTACGTCAGATTTTTTTTGAACTAAATAAACGTACTTTGGCGTTGTATAAAAATGTATAACCAATTTTAGGAGGCTTCACCGTGTAGAATTTTAAATATTGCAAACATTTTACTACATTTTTTTTATTTTATTGTTCAAATAGTAAAAAATGTTTAAATTATTTTAAAAATATGCTCAATTTGACAATTGATAGTCAAACTGAGATGCGAAAAATTAGCATTTTTTTAGCAAAAGCCAGAGTCTGGGTACCTCATATTAGATAACATCTTTAAGAGGTTGTGCAAATATTTTTACAACGATTAGGAAGCTCCTCGTTTATTCATCATTAAAAATGGTTATTGTTTGTACTTTCCCATAAGAGCGGCAGTACGTTAGCTCTACTCCTCACTTCTCTATTCAAAATCATATTTAAATTTAAATTTAGCTTTTTAAAACTATAGAAAATTTTTTTTGAGTATATTTATTCCAAAATAGTCAAGTTTTTAATATAGCAGCCATATTTAAGATGAAATACGAAAAAATAATGTCAAGAGTAGAGAAGTGAAGAGTAGAATTAAAACGTACTGTCCATAAGAGCACGTGTTAAAAGTTGCAATTTTGTATAATAAACATCTTAGTAACGAGCTTCCTAATTTAAGTGAAATTTTGCACTGATTTTTGTACATTTAAAGAAGCTTTATCTAATTTTTCAAAAGAATTTCATCACTTTTTTATGCAATCATACAGAGCGTAGACCTGTCATTGGATGACCTTAAATTTCAAATACGTTTCTTATCAATTGATTCGCATAAACATTTCTTAATATTTTTGACTCTCAAAACTTTTACTCTCTTGTTAAACTTTTAATTTTTAGCTCTACCGACTCAATACCCTTAAATAAACTAACAATGGGTTTGATAATAAAGAAGAATTCAAAAAATACACACATGTATTTAAAATCTAAGAATCAGTCACCCGTTTACAAAACAACAGAATTTATAAAAAAGAAAAACAGAGGGAAACAAAATGAAAAGACTCAACACCCTTAAATAAACTACCAATATAGGTTTGATAATAAAGAAGAACTAGGCAATGTGATACACGCTTCGCGCGTGCTAACTTTGGTTAAAGATTGACATTTTGAGAATCTGTCATTTTTTTTGTGCAAACTGTCAATTTACATCTATGAATTTAGTTGGAATCATCATCGAAAAAAAAAGAAATTTTATTTGAGAGCCAATCAGAATCTCGGAAGGTCTATTTCATTCTAAACGTGACAGTTCTACTTTATAAATATAAAGAAGAATTTAAAAAAAACACATATCTAAAATCTAAAAATCAGTCACCCTTTTGTAAAACAACAGAATTTATTTAAAGAAGAAGGAAAAAAACAGAGCGAAAAGGAAAAAATGAAAAGTGGCAGGATCGACACTGCGAATTCGCGAGAGCGATTCGAGGGTATAGATCAAGAAGAGGATAGGGGAGCAGTTTTCGAAGGGTGATAACAGGAGTTCTGGACAAAAAGTATAAGCGGCATCGATTTGACGTAGTCTCACAGGTCAGAGGCTCTATCCCGACCTTCCGCATTTCCGGGCAGTACATATCCGTGTAATCCCCGAGTCAACTTTTTATACAACACAGACACACTGCTACTTATTTATCACACGGCGAACGGTCTCTCTCGCTACTCCGTTCGCGCTGCTTTCCTCGTCGCCAGTTTTCCCTCCATTCCCCTCCAACCCCCTTCCAGAATCTTTTCCCGTCCCGTTTTCAGACTCTCTTCTCTCTCTCTCTCTCTCGTTATATATATATATATTTTTGTCGTTCACCATGCTCGACTCCCCCGTTACCATACATAAATCCCGATGGTCAACTCGCCGTTGTCGTTTCGCTCCCGCCCGCGCGTTCGATCTCCATTTAAACCTCTCTTTCCCTCACTTTCCCCTAGATTCAGCACTTTCCAAAATGCTCGGTGGTCGGCATTAAATCTGGAACTGAGTTGCCCAAGAGGAAGATAGAGGGAGGGAGGAGGGGGAGGGGGATCGAGGCTGAGCGAGAGAATGGGACTCCGTTGGCCCGCCCGGTGAACGTGCCGGAGCATTAGCTCGCTGAGCTCCGGATGTCGTAGCTAGTAGTTTAGGTCGTTCTCGAGTCAGACGGACCGAGAACTCGACTCCGCTATACCGATCGCCGGACCTTCAACACCCATCGGACCTTCTACTATATAGAATACGGCTTTCCAGACCTTTCCTATACCTTTCGCATTACATCTCAATGTTTATTTTTTTTATTATTATTGTTACTATATACGGTTATACTCTATTTTCATTTTATAATCTAAGGTCAACGTGTCCCAATTGTTGGACGATACTTTTTCTGCACCGAGAGAAAATTATGGTAGATTTTTAAATCGTTTTATACTTTATTGACGTATTTTGTTATTCAGATTGTATTACGCTTTACTGTCAAGATGTATTTAATTTTTAAATAATTGGCATAACTGTCAGTTTATTGGGATCTTACATGGACGCGTGGCTGAGGTATATACTTGAATTATGTTGAAGCGTGCGTGTGTGTAAAACGAACTTATGTTGTCTCAAAATTGCACCCCATTTAGTTCAAAATTTTCCATCAGATGTCACATCAGCTTTTGTCAGATCCCAATAGTAAAATTTCGCACACCTTTCGCACCTTTCGTACCTTTCGCATTACATCTTGATGTTTTTTTTTAAATTATAATTGTTACTATATGATTATACTCTATTTTCATTTTATAATCTAAGGTCAACGTGTCCCAATTGTTGGACGATACTTTTTCTGCACCGAGAGAAAATTATGGTAGATTTTTAAATATACTTTATTGACGTATTTTGTTATTCATATTGTATTACGCTTTACTGCCAAAATATATTTAATTTTTTAATAACACTGGCACACAATAAAAAAGTGATCTGAACTTTTGACCAGACCCCCATATCTTTATGTATTTTGGCGCGCTGATTCCGAATCTGGGGTCCGTTTTGTGCGTACACCGCCGTCAAAATTTCGAGTAAATTGTGAAAAACTAAAAATTGTAAAAAATTACTATTATTATGATAAAACAAATGTTCTGAAAGTAAATCAAGTATGATTTTGTTGTCTTATGATCCGCTGAATCCGAATATCAAGCCTATTTGATCCGCACACTCTTTAAAATATAAGTAAATTGCAAAAACCTCCAAAATATCTGTAAAATTTAGAAAATTTTCTTTATCACAATAACTGCAATCTTTTGCAATTTTCAGAGATTCGGAGATCGGGAATTTTTTAAAAAATCTCTAAATTTACCGAAATAAAAGGTTTCGCTTTTTTGAGGCAAATTTCAAACTTGCCTCAAGACAATTGAGCACTATCAGTGCGCTCGAGGAGGCGCGGGGGCGTTCAGAATTTTTAATTGATGAAAAATTACGTTTTTTCGAAATACGAGCTTCACCGCTCGTATTGTCCAATATTTTCATGTTTTGCAAGATAGCTG
>JAPYYW010006130.1:0-18545 GCA_030522545.1 Cremastinae sp. A BG-2022a
ATATCTCGAGTTCTACGTAGTGAAACCTCTTAAAATTTAATATACAATTGCATATTGTATCAAAGAAGGTTTTTGCAAATTTTTAATAAAATCCTAAGACAACGATTTTTTGATAAAACTACTTTAAAAAGGACATATGTACCAAATTTCGTCAAAATTGGACATAACCACTTTTCGGAACCTCAGCCAGAACTTATTCTTATAGTCAAGGTAGTACGTCCACAAACTAGTTGAATTAAGAAATGGTTGAAATTTGACATATATGTTATTTAACACATTATCCAAAAATCTGTGCAATTTGAATAAGTTTGACTGTCCCAAACCTGAGATATCTATTATCAAAAATGACTATTTTCTGCAGTCTCCCATAAGAGCACGTGTTAAATATAGCAATCTTCAATCCTAAATATCTTGAAATCTAGACGATGAACATTCTTGAAATTTAACACAGCTCTTTATTGTACTTCAAAGAAGCTTCCTCAAGTTTTTTTAAAAAATCCTAAAATTATGATTTTTTTTAATTTTCATACGTACGTAACAAGTACAGGTAACCTTGGATGATCTTGAATTTTGAGTATGCTGTTCTTGAAACAATTTGCAACAACTTTTTTTCATTGTCTTAAGTTCAAAAATCACATGGTGTAGAGATAAATGGAGATAACAACTTTTGATTCGACTGTACTAATAGAACTACAACAGAATTGATTTAGCACTATGTACTTTTTACAGTTTTTTATAGTATAAAAATTAATTCTTTTTGCGATTGCGTTGTTTCCTCATTTTTACCTTTTTGCATTTTTTTTGCTACGGAAGGCATTCTCTGTGAACAAAAATGTAAGAAGTGATAAAATTTTGACTGAAATTTACAAGAAATTTTTTTCCATGTACTTGCCGAGTTTATTAAACAATAACTTTTATAATCTAACTCGACAAATATGCTTTATAAAAAGGTATATTTTTCGTCAATAATTTTTTCAACAATTAAATGCAATCTGTAAATGTGCTTGCCTCGTTTTTCACAGTACGCGTTTTGTTTTTCGGAGCTTTCAATATCAAATAGACTTTTTCGTGGAGAAAATGTGAATTTGACGAGAGACCGATATTGCATAGTTGGCGAAGAATTTTGAACACTGTGTCCACTCGTACGTACTGTGGTGCATTCGTATGCAACTTTAGATAACACACACATCATTCTGGGTCGAAGGCTCTCTCGCTCTTTGACGACGTGAGCATTTTTCCTCGCGATAATTACCATTGCGGTTCGCGACCCTGTGCTCGAATATACGGTACTGATTTTTCAAGCATTTCATTCAGAAGCATTCTGAATAATGAAGATCCAGAAAATTTTTTTATTTTTTACTTTTTTTATTCTTACTCATTAACAATGGAGTATTTTATTGATTTTTTTGGAAAATGAATTCGAATGTGCGTTTGGAAAGTTTTTTTTGAAAATTTTTTCTTGATATTTTATAGTTTTTTGTTTTTTTTTCTTAATTTGATGATCCGAATTGTATTTTGATAGCAGAATAACGAAATGAATAATTTTTTAAGATACTATAAAATACTATCTACATTTATGGTTTTATTTTAAGAAAGGGATAGGCGTAATAATTTTTTTAACCGAAATGATGAGTTTTTCATGATTAATTGGTAAGATTTGGACTTAAAATTTAGCCATTATAGCTTAGCAATTTTTTGCTATCAACCTTAATATCAAGCAAAAGTTTTAAAAAATTTTTTAAACAAATTTAACGTTGGATATTATTTATACACAGTTAATAAAAATTTTGAAATAATAAAAATTTTATGAAACGCTTTCAATTTGTAATTAATGAAATAAACTTGACAGTGATCTTATCATGTCCTGTTTATGTTCAAGGCAAATGTACGTATTTTCATAAACAAAACACGAGAAACAAAAAAAATATTTAAGTTTTGATCGTGAACTTAGTGTAACAATAGTGAACTATTTTCACATTGAACACAATTATTTTTCATAAATATCAAAACACATAACACTGATCATTTTTAGCGTCTAATTTTACTCTCTAATTTACTATTTATTGCATTATAGTTTTACGTTTTGTCACTTAATTACTTTGAATATTTATCAATAATTTCTCTTAAAAAATTTAAAAAAAATATTGATTAATCATTTTTACCGATTCGAACAATAAAAATAAATAAACAAATGAATAATTATTTGTAATAAAATTAAAAAAAAATTAATAATAAAAACGAATAAAAATGAATATTGATCCGGTATTTTAATACAGATTCGAATAACAAAAATAAATTAATTGCCAAAACTCAATGAATCGAAAGATGCTCAGACCCTCGAAGCGGTATATGAAATCATTATTTTTTTTTATCGTCTCAATGTTATATTAAATAACGGACGTTACGATACTACGTATCGTCATAATTACAATTTTATCGCAAACGGAAACTCGACGTGCGAGTTATCAATGAAATTTCCCCGACGATTATTCGCTCGGCAGCGCTCTCTCACGTTTTGCCATGGTTCGCCGCGATATTATTTTATTCGGTCTTTGTCTCTCGCGTCGTCTGCCGATTTTTCTATAACCTCTCGAGAAACCGATAAATGCAAACGTCTCCACTCTCGCTACCAACTCAATTTTCCATTTCCTCCCTTACCTCCACCCCCCCTTTCCCCTCCTAACCCCTCTTTATTTTTCTACCATCTCTTTTTTTCCGGCTCTCTTTGTTCGGGAAAGAAAAATCGATTCGAAAAACATTCGTCATGAGTGCATCGTTCTCTGCTCTCTTTACGTTCCGTACTTTTTTTCTTCCAGGGTGTATTCCCATGCTGTCCGGAATAAGTCTCTCGTTTCAAACAAATTCTCATAAATTGTGTAAAAATAATAGGAGACGAATTATTTTTGGAGAAAGGAAATATTTCGAAATTTAAAAAGTATTTTTTATTTTGACTTTTTTTATATTATTGTGACTACGTGTTTATATTTTTGCTTTCTATTTTTTTTTATGTTCAGGGTGATGTAGGATAAAATGTAATCTTATCGAATGTGATATACCTACAATTTTGTGAATAGGTAAAAAGTTTATACTAATAAATAATACATATGACGATAGTTCCTTATTTATAAAGTAGAACTGTCACGTTTAGAATGAAACAGACCTTCCAAGATTCTGATTGGCTCTCAAAAATTTCTTTTTGTTTCGATGGTGATTCCAACCAAATTCATAGATATAAACTGAAAATTTGCACAAAAAGAACTGACAGATTCTTAAAACGTCAATTTTTAACGAAAGTTAGCACGCGCGAAGCGCGTATCGCATCGCCTAGTATAAAATTAAAAGATGAACTTGAGAATAGAAATGTTTTGAGGGTGGGATAATTTGTTTCGTTAAAATAAGTGCCAAAATAAAATGCGCAGAAATTTACAGAGGGAAAGAGAGTAATAGAGAAAGAAGTATAAAAGGAAAGAACGAAAATGAACCTGAAGTCAGTGATTTTTGGCACGAACATTTTTTTGGCTAACATATTGTAATAACCACATTGTATGTGGTTTCTATATATGTACTGATAAAATGATAAAAAGTCTTTATAATCTTTTATTCACATACCAAGAGCTTTCAATCATTTTTTGAATTTTTATTCATCGTATTACTACAAAATGACAAAAATATGCAGGTATCATTGAATGTATACTGAGAAAAAAGAATAGTTAATAAATATAATTGATGCATATGTTTCATATTTTTTCACCAGCATTCTCAAATATGTAATTGATTATTTATTTCTCTTGGATGAATTTTATATTTGTAAGATTCAAAAATTTGTTTCAATTTAATATTTTTATGTTTGTAAAAGTACGTAGGTTGTTGAAATAACTATACATAAAAGAAAAACAACTACATTTTTAGATCAGTAAATTGATATTTAATGAGTTTGCTTGCAACTAAATCATCGGTTGTTTTAAGTTAATTATGTATTTTAACAAATTGAATTTTTGATTCAGTAAAACCATATTTGACAGAATGAAATATGGTTTTACTAAAATTAGGAAATTTTACGAAGATAATACTAAATTAGGCTAAATTTTTTATTACTCAAAATTAAAAATATTTATAAATACTGTTCATCACATGTGGTTTACAGAATAGGTATATAAATTTTCGATAATTCATCCAGGTCTAAAATAAATTTGCTCCTAAAACAATAAACATACGACTATCCAATAAGTCAATTATTATCTATTGTATATATTACCAAGGTTTCTCTTGGAATTTAATTGAAGGAAAAATGGAAATAATCCAACCAAACTATTTTCTCAGTCTATAACAAAAAGTATTTTTAGACTCTATATTCATTAGCTTCGGCTCTCAAAAATAGTATGTGTTAATTATTTATTGAAAAAAAAAAATATTTTTCGACACTAATTTATATAAAATTGATTTGAATTTATATAATTAATTACTAAATGATTATATACTCAGTCTTATTATTAATTCAGGTTTTAAATAAATTTATCGTTAAAATAATTAGTTAGAACTTTATGGTAAAATCAATATCGCGATCTGTTTTAAGGTAGTTCTATAGGTACAGTTAAATCAAAAGTTTTTATTTCAATTTATCTCCATACCATGTGGTTTTAGAGCTTCAGTTAATTAAACAAAGTTGTTGCAAATTGTTTCAAGAATAACATACTCAAAATTCAAGCTTATTTAAGGTGATCTGTACATGCTACGTTATGTATGAAAATTGAAAAAATCATAATCTTGGGATTTTGTTAAAAAACTGAAGAAAGCTTCTTTGAAGTACAATAAAAAGAGCTATATTAAATTTTAAGAAGGTTCACCATCTAGATTTCAAGATATTTCGAAATGAAAATAGCAATAATTAATACGGGCTCTTATGGGAGTGCACTGAAGATTGGGATTTTTAACAATAAATATCTCAATTTCAACGTGGTGAAACCTCTTAAAATTTGGTACGAATGTGCTTAACATATCAAAGATTGACTGTATCAATTTTCAACAAAATCGTAAATAATCGATAAAACTATAGAATTACCTTAACTGTGATTGAAATAAAAATGAAGAATGTTAAAAATTTTATATTGATGAAAAAGCTTGCAGCAGATTCAATACTGCAGTGTTTGTACGCTTATATCCGAGTCCCAGTGAGATGGTATTCAACGAAACTGGATATCGATCCACAAAACTGTACGAGTTCATGCCGCTGTTCCGACTTTGTTCGATTACCGTTAGCCTCATAATAATAATAATTATTAAACGTGCGTATCAACGTTTCCACGAATTCCCAGTTCGCGAGAATTTTCCAATTCAACCATCTCGATCAACCAGATTATTCAGGTATTTTTCCTTTAGATTCCTGTTACTCAAACCATGGACGGTAACAAAAAACTGACGTACGCTCACGATCGGCTGATAAAGGTGTTTTTTAATTTTTTTTTCCATTGGAGCGAATTCCTGGTACACGTCATTGAATTTTTTTTCGATCAAACTCGGTAGTTCGTTAATTGGAAAATGTGCGCGGTGCATTACTGTCGTCAACAAAGAATTTTTTATTCGACACTTTGAAAAATAGAGAAATTGATTGAACTTCCTTAAATATTTTTGAAATTAATTGTTCCTAATTTATTTTTTGTTAAAATTTGTTTCTTAGGAATCGTATAAAAATTGTCATAAATGTTCTTTATCTTATTTGTATTTTCAAATTTATTATAAGAGGTTTTACCAGCTACAAGTTGAAATATTTATTGTTAAGAATTACAATTCGTACTTTACCATTGGTCTCAGAAAAATATACATTTGTTTTTTAAGCGACATTTTAAAGTTTTGTGTAACAGTTAATTCAAAAATTTGGCGGCACGCGTTAACTGAATGCAAAATCATCACTTGAAATTTTTTGAAACAGAACTTCAAAATTTGTGGTGATCTTTTTTGACTTCATATCAACATATATGCAAAATTTAAAGAAGCTTTACCATGTGGTAATCAAGATATTGATTTTATTAAATTTCCCCTTTTAAGGTAGTTTTATCAAAAAAATAATTTTCTTGGAATTTTGATACAAATTTGCAAAAACCTTTTTTGATACAATGTGTAATTGAATGTTAAATTTTAAGAGGTTTCACTACGTAGAACTCGAGATATTTATTGTCAAAAATCACGTGTTAATAGCATTACGAACTTCAACTCTTAATATCTTGATTTCTGGATAGTGGAACTTTTTTAAATTTTGAACAACTCTTTAAAGTACATTAAATAAGTCTCCTTTAGTTTAAAAAATCCTAAGATTATGATTTTTTAAATTTTCATACATACGTAGCAAGTACAGGTGACCTTGAATGATCTTGAATTTTGAGTATGTTGTTCTTGAATCAATTTGCAACAATTTTTCTTAATTGACTTAAGCTCAAAAATCACATAATTTAGAGACAAATTGAGATGAAAACTTTTGATTTTATTGTACCCATAGAATTATCTTAACATGTGCTCTTATGATAGATTTTAAAATGCGACTATTTTCAACAATAAATATCGTGATTACTAGATGGTAAAGATTCATAAAATTTAACCTATACTTCAATAAGACATCAAAAGAATATTTGTTCAAATTTTCAAGAAATTCTGTTTTAAACGATTTTATGCGACTTGTACCTCAAAATCGAATTTCTTTTTGTGGGTTTCGTAGACTGTATCTTTGTTTTAATTCTATATAGAAAGTGAATCAGTCGAATATTTTATTATTGTAAGTAGAAACAGCCTTGTCCTGACACGTGAATGATTTTGCTCTATAATCACCATCGTATCTCTTGGTACAATAATCAGGTTTCAAAGACTTGGGTCGGAGCTCATAAAAGATTCAGCAAACAACTTCTTTAGACATAGCATTATCGTAACGGTCCAGGAATTCACCAACATTGAAAACAAGTGTATAATTGAAAAATATTTAATACGAAAATTTTTATTGAACCATCACTTATTTATTTTCACTAATTAAACTTTAGTTAAACCAACAAAGAATCGAGTTCAATTCGCAAAAAAAAGAATATATCGTTGAACGTATCAGAACAAAAATTTTGTTGAACCAACCAAATTTATGGTAGACTTTATTGTATATAAAAGTAACAACTATACTATAATTATTATATAAAACTAAACATACTTCGTTTGAATCTTGTCCTAATTTACTCTAAAAATATGCATTTAATTAAAAAATATTTAGCACAAGTGTCACTTTATGGTAAAATTTATACCATCGTGATTTCTTTCAGTGCAGTTAAGGGAGTTGACTGCATAGAGCAAAAAATCAAAAGTTCGACAACGTTTTTCTCCCATACGAAGTCGTTTGAGAGTAAACATTTATTAAGAAAAGTTGCTGCAAATCGACTGAACCAATGACAGGTCTACTCTCTATGCGATTGCACAAAAAAAATGATAAAATCTTTTTGAAAAATCAGTACAAAATTTCACTTAAATTAGGAAGCTCGTTATTGAGATATTGATTATACAAAATTACAACTTTTAACACGTGCTCTTATGGAAGGTGCAAAAAATTGCCATTTTTAACAATTAATATCTTAATGAGGAGCTTCCTAATCGTCGTGAAATTTTTACACAACCTTTTAGAGATGATACTTTTTGAAGACAACATCCTTAAGGAATCGAACAAGAGCTCGGTGGCTCGAAAGAACATTCCCACAATTTTTCTCCACCCCGAGGGATCTTTATGTTCGCAGAAATTTTTTGGGACGGCGATTTATTATTTAAAATGTTATTTTGGAAATGAAAGTTGGAGAATCGAAAGTTTTGAAAGGAGGAGAGTTTGCGAGGGGTCTTGAGAAGGGTTTTATCATCTCCCAGTCGTTATATATATATGGAACACATCGGCAAAACGTTGCAAACTCGTTGCCATAATCGCGACCGAGTTCGTGTATATATACATAGGTATATATATATATATATATATATATATATATATGCGCCTAGCGTGGAGAAGACAAAAGGGAGCCTCGTGGAAGATCGCGTGCACGTTTCGGCGCGGGGGTTGCGCTGTGTGCAAAACTTCGATAGTTGTTAACTCGCCCGAGCTTGTGTACGATCCTCCGCTCGAATTTATTCTCCATTTGGGAAAAAGAAATTCCGAGGGACTCATTCTGTAATTTTCGCCCGAGACACGAATCTTCGAAACTTTACGTGGGGTTCGTTGGAAATGGTGCAAAAATATATATTTTCGACGTTACAGAAACAACGAGAAATAGAAACGTTCGATGATGAACAAATTTTTCAAGCTCCAGTTATTAAATTATATAATCTTACTAATATTTGTATAAATGTGAATGTTTGTATGTTTGGATGTTTTTTACGCAATCACGTAAAAACGTTTGCAAGGATTTGAATGAAATTTGTCATAGAGACTGTTTTTAACGTCGATTGGAACTTAGGCTACTTTATTTTAACTCATCGTTACCAGATGGCACTGAAGAGTATGAAATTCTATAAAAATTGACAGATCGGCATGAAAATTGGTTTAAACACGTATTTAAGGAGGTTCACGCATTTACCATGTTAAATTTATTTTTCAACTTTTTTGGCTAAAATTTTGCGTACAAATTTTAGGTCAAATTTCAATGACATTTACCGTCTGGAAATCGAGATATTTATCTTTAAAAATCGAATCTTTTTGTGACTTCCCATAAGACCCCGTGTTAAAAGTTATTATTTTGCACAATGAATATCTCGACATCTGTACGATAAATCTTTCTTAAATTTTAAACGTATTTTAATATCGAAAATAATTTCACTTGATGATTTTTGCCTTTACTTTACACGTAAAACGAATGTGCGCGGGCGAACAAGCACGTAAACCTCCTTAAACTCAGATAAAATTTTCTCCCTATTCATTTTGTTGTGACTCACCACCAAAGAGCTATTAGATATATAAACTTTTATATTGTTCACAGGATCATTCATTCAAATCCGTGCAGGCGTTTTAGCGTGATTGAGTAATAAACATCAAACATACGATACGTATGCCATATTAAAGAAGGTTATTTGTGCAAATTTTAAATGAATTTTTAAGAAAACAATAAAACGATAGAACTATTTTAATACTAAAAATTATATTTTTAGATTAAATTTAATTTTGAGTTTATGTGTAAAATTACAAAATTTAAATAGAACAAAATTTTTTTCAGAAACAATTATAGTATGAGGAAATTTATAGGACTCCGAGCACAAATAAAGTGATAATTGAAAATGAGTCAAGGAAAATATAAGAAATAAATGAAGAATGAAGATTCATAGTTTATTGAAAATATACAATTTCTTTTCTATTGGTGTGCGTATATTTACTCTTATGAACATGTTGGAGAAAATATATGACGATCGCAGTCTCCTGGAGAAAAATTTTCATATCTGCGCGTATACGAGCTGAATTCTGTCGATTGAGATGCAAATACATGACATACACTCTCGACGTTATAGCTATTCCACAATTGTCGATTCTTCTTTTTCATCGCGGTATCCGTTCGTTTTTTTTAACCCAGATGAAAAGTATGGATGGAATTCTTCGAAAATAATATTGTCCCGTTCCTTTGAGAATAATTTTCATCACGACGTCGCATTTGTACTCGTCTCGTTCTATTTTTAAATTTTCTTCATACAAGAATCCATTTTTTTCAAAATCTTTTATTTTAGGTTGCTCGAAACAGAAGCGAAAACAATATTCCATTGACAATATACGAGACAGGCAGTCAAAAATGATAAAAATTGGAAACGTCTCTTTCTATCATTGAGCATATGTTCAAATAGAACAGAAATTCTTTGAAATACTTGGTAGCTCATAAATAAGAATTTTTTTTTAACCTGGAGTAAGCTTTTATCTATATTTATCGAAAATAATGTAGTGTGGTAAAATCTTTCCAAATTTTTTAGCATTATAGAAAACTCTGTTGAAGAATGATCAAAAACTAAAAATAAAAATGAATAATTAATATTATTTTTTTATTTCTACAAAATTATATTTAATTCTCTGTATTCAACAAAAAAAATTATTTTCAGTGCACAGTTTTATAAAAAATTGTTTTTCAAAAATATAGTTAAATGGTTATTTTAGCTTTCGTTTGTATATGAAAAAAAAAATTATACAATGAGGACCATATGATTAATATCAGTGTAAATTTTATTTGTTGCAGATTTCTTGAGTGACGAAGCAAGTGAATGGGTTGCAAGCTTATCCTTGGTTAGAGAAGCAACCAACGAGTGTAATTTCGAGAAGCTCGAAGCTGAAACCTTACAGCCCGTACCCGATGAGTGTGAGTTCATTAAAGTTACCATCAATTATCTTTGCATACTTTTTTAAAAAAATTTTCAATAAATCTGTATATTTTAAGGTGGTTAAAAAAAAACAACGAAAGTCAAGTTCGCATTTATAACACGTCTTAAAAATTTTTTAATGGTTCAAAAAGTACAGGAAAAATTCTTTCAAAAAATATTTATACTTTTTATATATTATATTAATGTAATATAGAAAAATATTTATATTTTTTTAACAATTGCAATATTATTTATTTATTATTTTCAAGACCAGATGGTATTTAACATTTATAGCAGGAGTTCTGGTATTAAGTAAATCCTAGTTACTTGTTAGGCAATTTTTTAGTTACAGACACTTTGGTTTTTTTTTAAATATAATTTAAAATATACTTAAAACACGTGTTTCTCTTTGTATCTTTTACGAAGTATCTTCATTCTGACTGGAAAATTTTTTTTTCATCTGTGTGACTATATTCATTTTTTTAAACAATGGATTGTTGAATAATTTTGTTTATAAAATGAAGGAAAAATATATAGGGATACATTTTGAGACTTTTAACAATTTGACGTACGTTGAAATTCGTGTTTTTCGAGAAGACTTTTGAGATGTAAGGTACCCTTGATGTCCTCCAAGAATTAACAAGCTCGACTGAAAATAATTAGTGTTTATGAAAAGAATTCGTGAAAAAAGTATTTGGAGCGATGAAATTCTCGGACACAATCAAAGATCTCGAGTATCGATGGGAATGAGACTAAAATCTATCTAAGGATTTTTCGAACACACGAAGAAGAATTTTTAATCCAATTTTACAATACACTAAAAAATAACATTACCAGAGAAATTAACGCTTTTAAAAAAAAATCTTTTGTAATTTTTAGATAAATTGACTCGTACAAAAGTTATTCAAGATTAAAGTTGAAATTGTGTAAAAATTCGTTATTGCAAGTGTGAATTTTTATAAAATGATCTGAAATTTGAGATAACAATTGAAAATTACGATCTCAACAAAAATTTTAAGGGTTGACATTTGGTGTGACATCTTTTTTTACCAAGAAATCTTTTTTTACCTTTTTTTACCAGATATTAATACATATATGGAATAAACATTCTCAAAAATAATTAAATTTTTGACATTAGATTCGTAAAATCCAGACTCTGGCTTTTTCTGAAAAGTTTCCAATTTTTGCATTTATTGTTTGACTGTCAATTCGTAACTTGAGCGTCTTTTAATATAATAATTTTAACATTTTTTTATTGCTTAAGCAATTAAATAAAACATTTTTAAATTACAGTCTCTATACAAAATTAACACTACCACGAATATATAGAAAAAAAATTCACAAGAATCTCATATTTTGTATTTAGTGTAAATTAAAAAATTGTCTATATAATAAGCAATGTTAAATCTCAGCGACTTTGGAATTTAATAACTCATAAACCATTCAGTAAAACGATTTCAAATTTGGTACAAAATTTATGCACAAGCTTAACAACAAAATACCAAAAATTTATCAATATTGTAATTATCAATAATTCAATTATCAACATTTTTTAAATTTTCCTCATACATCCTTAAACGTGTGTCCGCGAAACAAAAAATTATTCATTTTTTTAAATACTCAAAATATATACCTATAATAAAATAAATAATATAATTATCACTTTATGATAAAAGTTACTATATATATAACGATAAAAATATTTTTTTTCTTTATTTTTTTTGCGGTATAAAATAGTATTGTACGGCTGACGATTGTTGGCCTCTTCCCTCGGTCAGTCTCGATCTTGCTTCTCGTTTCTCTCGTCCGCGACACGCGATCCAGTTTAGCGATATACAGCCGGCAAATTAAGTTCAATGAAGCGAGTCGCTATCTCGTTGTGGTTACACCATTACCCACGGAGACATGTCCACGCGCTGATCTATCCCCTCCATTTTCTCTCTCTCTCTCTCTCTCTCTCTCTTTCTCTCTCTCTTTCTCTCTCTCTCTCTCTCTCTCTCTGCCCAATCCATTTATATCTTTTTATTCAATTGTGTAACTCCGCTTTTTCGTTATCTTTTGTTCTCCCTCCTCCCGTTCGCCGTCTCGCGGGAATCCAAGAATTCGAGCAATTTGCGCCGAGTATCTTGCATAATGGTTACCTGATAAATTGGCCATGAATTCCTTTTTCATTTTTTACTGCATTTTTGAAAATTAAAAGGATTTTGTGTTCATAAACGAAAATGATGGAAAACTTTTCAAAATTTTATATAGTGTTAAGTAACATGTCCAAAAGGTTTTGTTAAAATTTCACGATGATGAGAAAGCTTCTCATTAAGATATTTGATTGTTAAAAATGACTATTTTTGTATCTTCCCAAACTGAAAACGAAATTTGGTTGATTCAACAAAATATTTGTTTCAATACGTTCAACGATATTATTTTGCAAATTGAACTAAATTCTTGGTTGATTTAACTGTCGACGAAATATTTTAAACTAAATCTGCTCTCAGTGCATAAAAGCACGTATTAAAAGTTACAATTATGTATAATAAATATCTCAGTATCGAGCTTCCTAATTTAAGTGAAATTTTGTACAGATCTTTGTATGGCGTGTTGTAGAAGCTTCATCTAATTTATAAAAAAAAATCATAATTTTTTTTGCAATCATATAGAGAGTCGATCTGTCATTGGATAATTTTGAATTTGCAAATATATTTTTCTTCAGTTGATTTGCAAAAACTTTTCTTAATAAATTTTTACTCTCAAATGACTTCGTATGGGAGAAAAATGTTGTTAAACTTTTCAGTTTTCGCCCTTCGGATTCAACACCCTTAAAGTAATATGGCAATGGCAGTAAAAACACAAATTTTCGTCTTAGTTTTTATCACGTACAAGGTGGTTTGCGAGTGAAATTTCACTAAGCAAAAGTTGTTACAAATTGACTAAAGAACAAAATAATACTTGAAATACAAGGTCATCCAAGGTGACGCGTGCTTGCTATGTAATTAATAAAATTCAAAAAAGATTTGGTTCAGACTTGAAAAAATCTGCTGCAAATTTGTTGAAGAAAAATATTCTTAAAATTGAAGGTCTTTCAATATCAGGTTTACTCTCTGTGTAATTGATGCATTAAAAAATAATATATATATTTTTAAATTTGCATTAAGCTTCTTTAGTGCCATTCAAAGGTCAGTGCAAAATTTCACGTACATTAATATTATTTAAATACATATCATCTATCGTTAAAATTGTAAAGTTTCGTGTCCTTATATAATCGTACAGAAAATAGCCATTTTTGCTAATTAGTATCTAAAAAGGAGCTTCTCAATCATTGCCAAATCGTTACACGACGTTTTGGAGATATTATTTTACAATTTTACAAATGACAGAACATTTGAAATAAATTTTTTTTTAATTATATAAAATTTTAATAAATTTGGCCACGTTTGACGTTTAGGAGATGTTATTTTAAAAATTTTACAAATGGTGTAACATTAAAAAAATGTTTAATGAAAAAAATGATGTAAAATGTTAATGAATGATTATAATAAATGTTCAGAAAATGATTGTTACAATAAAAAAAATATCTATTTTTTCTGTTCACAGGTTAGATTGACAGGAGGTCATATGGTGAAGCAGAGGAGGTTCATTGGCAACACGAATAACAAAATGATCAATATACGGGAACATTTATTATAGGCTCATATACACAAGTGTGCACAAATTGTAACAGAGAACAAATAACTATTCGCTTTTCCTCATCGTTTTTTTTTTCATTGGCGTGAAAAAAGGAAAGGAAGAAGCAAATTTTATACTGCCCACTGTGATAAATGCAGAGTTGAAAACTCTTGGATCCAGTTTTAATTACTTTTGTGCTCGACAGGTGTCGAAAAAGGTGAGAATGCTTTCCTGGCTTTCGAATTATAACGTCAAGGTAGTTCTATATAGTTTTATCGATTATTTAGGATTTTGTTGAAAATTGGTGCAGTCATTATTTGATATGTTATGCATATGCGTTCCAAATTTTAAGAGGTTTCATCACGTAGAAATTAAAATATTTAGCGTATAAAAAATCCCAATTTTTAGTGCTCTTCCATAAGAGCCTGTGTTAAATATTACTATTTTCAATCCTATATATCTTGAAATCTAGATGGTGAACCTTCTTAAAATTTAACATAGCTCTTTATTCTACTTCAAAGACGTTTTCTCAAGTTCTTAAAAAAATCCTAAAATTATAATTTTTTTAAATTTTCATACATACGTAGCAAGTATGAATCACCTTGGATGACCTTAAATTTGAGTATGTTCTTGAAACAATTTGCAACAACTTTTCTTAATAAATTTAAGCTCAAAAATCACATGATAAAAAGATAAATTGAGATAAAAACTTTTAATTTTACTATACTGATAGAACTACATTAATATGAAGAAGCTCGTTAATCAAGTGAATATTGTTGTTCTATATTAAAAATAAAATTTATTCAATTTCAGACAAAATTTTTAGTGGTTGAAAGCAGCATTGAGGATATTTGAGACAAATATTTTGAATGATCTGGATTTAAAAGGCGTTTTGAAGAAGGAAATTATAGGACAAGAGATCTTTTAATAGTTTCCATCATGCTTGCAGCATAAGAGACAAATTTTTGAAAACTTGTATAGATTTTAAAGGGACGGAAATTTTCGGCCTTGATCGCTCGTCCAGCGATCACGACGCATATTTATATTTTTTTCTTATAAAGGTAACTATTATTTTTATTATACTTTACTTTTTAAAATTAATCACCAAATTTTCTCATAGTACATTATAATTAAATAAATTACATGTACGATCATAAAAAAAGTTCGTTTAAAAATATATTCAGAACTAATTAAATTCATATTTAGTTATTAAACATGTAATTGTGATTTAAAAAAAAATTTTCATAATTTTTATGATAGTGATAATTATAATTAGACTTTTATTATAATTTTAAATAGTAAAATATTTTTGCAAAAAAATGATCATTTTGTGATTAATTTTTGTAGATAAATTTTTTCAATTTCTCAAGACCCATTTATTTTTAATTATTCAGATTTCAGGGGGAGATTCAACAAAAAAAGAGAAAGTTGGTTGAAAGAGAAAAAAGCCAAAGGATTATAAAGTGATATATACGTATTTCCAGTATTGTTTTTGTTTTCGTATGTTTTGTTTGTTTTTTATTTTGTTCAATTGGTGGAAAGAAGACGTGTGAAATACGAGGGCAGGTAGCCCCCGTAAATTTTGCTGGATCTGGTCTTTTATGAGTTAAAGAAGAAGGAAAGAAGTATAACGGACGGTGCTCTGACAAAAAGAAGACTGAAGGCACTTTTTAAATAAGAGTACACTTTCGACTCTCTCACTCTTCCATCATCATTTTTTCGACTTGTTTGCCATCGAGGCAGTGTTTCTTCATTATGGTGAGTAAGCATTTCATATTGGACCGTTCAATTAACCAATTGACATTTTTCTCAGTCACTGACAGCATATAAAAATGCCTCGATCAACCAAAGTTTATTCTCTCGTCTGTCAGTCACTCTGAAGAATAAAATAATATTATTTTGCTTCTAACAAAACGATTATTCAGATTATACAGTCGAGGTCTAAAAATATTTTTAAGGATGCGACCAAAATTGAAAATGATGCGAAATTTTGGAAAATTTTACACATTATTAAATAACGTTCCGAAATCGTCGTGTAAAAATTTCATGACGATTGGACAGCTTGTTACTGAGAAATAATTTATAATAAATTGGACGTAGACTTATTAAAAAAGTTACAGTTTGACACATTCATTGTTAAAAAAAATATGATGTTGAAAATCCTTTAAAAATCAGTCAAAGTATATAAATGTATGACTTTTTAAAATAAAACTGTAATAACTAAATCAAAGATATCACGAAAAATGAGATATTCGTATAGGGAATTAATAAAAATATCATAAATTTGGAACAGTAAATATTTTTAATAATTGATTAGATTATTATTGCTGATATTTTAAGTGGCTACATGCATTTTCATATGACTCTAAAGTAAAACGTATATTTTCTAAATACTAATAAGTCGATATCTAATAATTTTTTTTCTTGAAGACACTGAGAAATTGTTTTGAGATTGATGAAATATATTTGGTTAATTATAATTTTGTTAATTTAATAATTCATTTTGTTAGATTTTAATGGATATTGTGAAAAATACAATAAACAAATTAAAAAACACAATTAAAATTAACCAAATCGTAATTGTTCATTCCAACGAAATTTTTTCTCATTGTCAGTGATACACATCAATTTTAATAAATAACAATCCCAGCAAAAAGTAAATTCTTGACCTTATAAATTCGTATAATCCAGACGCTGACTTTTGCCGAAAAGTTGTCAATTTTTTTTACTTTGGAGTTTGATAACTCTTAAATCGTTCAGTAAAACGATTTCAAATTTGCAATACAATTTTTTCATACGATTAAGGTGGTTTTATCAAAAAATCTTTTTATTAGGATTTTATTAAAAATTTGCAGAAACCTTCTTTGATACAATGTGCAATTGTATATTAAATTTTAAGAGGTGCTTCACTACGTAGAACTCGAGTTATTTGTTGTCGCATAGGAGCATGTGTTAAATATTGCCATCTTCAACTGTAAATATCTTGACTTCTGGGTATAATGGAATAACTTGCTGAAATTTTTCACAGCTCTTTATTGAACTTCAAAGAAGCTTCCTCAAGTTTAAAAAAAATCCTAAGATTATAATTTTTTCAATTTTCATACATACTTAGCTAGTACAGGTCACCTTGGGTGACCTTGAATTTTGAGTATGTTATTCTTGAAACAATTTTCAACAACTTTTCTTAATTGACTTAAGCTCGAAAACCATATGATATAAGAAGATAAATTGAGATAAAATCTTTTAATTTGACAGTCAAATTTAAAGTTTTTACTTCAATTTATCTCCATACCATGTGATTTTTGAGCTTAAGTCTCAATTAAGAAAAGTTGTTGCAAATTGTTTCAAGAACAACATACTCAAAATTCAAGGTCATCCAAGGTGACTTGTGCTTGCTACGTACGTATAAAAATTTAAATATTCATAATCTTAGGATTTTTTTAAAAAAACTTGAGGAAGCTTCTTTCAATTACAATAAAGAGATATGCAAAATTTTAAGAAGGTTCACCATCTAGATTTCAAAATGTTTAGTATTGAAAATGGCAATATTTAACATGGGCTCTTATGGGAGAGAACTGAAAATTTTTAATAATAAATATCTCAATTTCTACGTGGTAAAACCTCTTAAAATTTGGTACACATATACGTAATATATCAAAGAATGACTGTACCATTTTTCACCAAACTCCTAAATAATCGATAAAACTATAGCACTATACCTTAAGATGAAATTACCAAAAATTAATAAAATTCTCATATTAAAAAACAAAAATCGCTCTTACATTCTTAATTCGACGTCGAACCTTGAATAAAATCTTAACGAGAGGCTGAAATGGACGTTGTCGACGAAACGTCGCATTTTTTTCGCATCGCCATTGGAAAAGGAAGAAGAATAAAACGTGATAAAAGGTCCGAGCTGCATTCGAGAAAAAGTAACAAGAGTTACAGCTCTTTCTCATCTTACATTCGGCCACGTATCGCGTCGGCGGCGTGCTTGGCGGAAAGAGGAGAGAGAAACAAAACGAAATGTGTGTATATACGGGCGCGGGTGCCCAGTGGAAATTTCCGTTGCCTCGCGCAACACTCACGTACGTTCGCACACATTTACAACAACGCGTACATAAAACTCTCTCAGTTTCTCTCTCTCTCTCGCTTTTTTCCTGCTTAACCACGCACGAGACGGTTCTCTCTCTGTCTCTCTCGCTCAATTCCCTCTCGCGTACACGTGTTCCCATCTCATCCATCCACCAACCACCACAAGTTTAACGATTTCTTCAAGAATCGACCAATCTTGCTTCCAAAACGATTCTACGAAAAATCTGTCATTTTTAGAATAAGCTGGGTTACATCAAAAAATGCTCTCTCTTTTTTTATTTACGTTCAAAATCACTTACGAGTTCAAGTTCTTTAAGGATGCTCTGTTTGAAATTCAACGATTTCTTCAAGAATCGACTAATCTTGCCTCCAAAACGATTCTACGAAAAATCTGTCATTTTTAGAATAAGCTGGGTTACATCAAAAAATGCCCTCTCTTTGTTTATTTACGTTCAAAA
>JAPYYW010006134.1:0-12406 GCA_030522545.1 Cremastinae sp. A BG-2022a
ACGATCCCCGAAATATTCAGGTATATTTGATATAAATAATAGAAAATTGTGTAACAAGTTTTTTTCACATGAGCTGAGAAAATTTAGCATGTTCGAGGGTCTCCAGTTTCCACAGTTACAGAGCGAAAAAAGATCAACATTTAAGAAAACGAAAAATTTTTTTTACATAAAACTTTACATAAAACATAACTTTGTATAAAAAAATTTTTTTTTCTACAGTTGCAGAGCAAAAAAAGATCGAAATTACAAAAAAATGGAAATGATTTGAACTTATTTGAATCTTATCTTTGGTAGGGGCTCAAAAATGTTGTTTTATTGCGTATAATGTTATAAATTTTTTTGGAAAAAATCAAAACGGTCCCATTGAAAGAAAATCTAATTTTTGAGCTCAAAATAGCTAAAACAACACAAAAAATTTTTTTCTCAATTTTGAACTTTTGTTTCGAAAAGTAAATTAAAGAACAAAAAAATTGACCTATTAAATAATGATATCTTAATTATTGTAGAAGCTATCAATATTTTTAAAAAATTTGAGAAACATCGTTACGTGTTAAATGTAGGACTAAAAATTGGCATAAATACTTCATTTTGCATCTACAATAGCATATTAGAAACTTGAAAAAAAATTGGCGCAGGTCATCGTTAAACCGTCGTTGAATTGGCATGTACTTTCGTTTCCTGCAGAGCAATAAAATAATATGCGTTTTTATTGTCGCATATTTACACTGTTTATACCTTTCACTTTTTTCCCTTTCTCATTGTAAAATTGTTATAAAATTATATTTTGGTACATACATGTAAAATAAAGTCGTAAAAAAATCATGTCTGTAATTTAGATATTTATTGGACAGAGTAACCTCGTACTTGGTATTATATCTAAGTATAAATCAATCTAACTTTTTTCATCAAAAAATGTATAAAATCCAGTATATCTCGTCGATAAGCGTTTATTACGCGGATTGGTGTCGCTGCAATAGACTCGCCGAAAAAAGTCTTGCTGGCCGCAATAAACACGTGCAATCTGTGTTTATTATACACTATCTAAAATATGGTATCTTCTCAAAAATTCCGAGAAATGTTTTATAATTCGACTTTCCTTATTTATGAACTCAGAAAGAAGTTTGATAACGAATACCTGTTACGCTGGTGATGATAGTCAGAAAACTGAGAAGAATATTTTCAACTGTACTAAGAGAACTACCTTAAGGGGTTTCGATACTACTTATCAGATTACAAGATCTTTAGTAAAATATAATGCTTTTCTGCAAGGTACAACTGTCGCTCTCTAAATTTTTTTGCATAAAGTGACTTCAAATTGATATAATCTTTGGCAAAAAGTGTTTTAGTTCAATTTTGAAAAATTATTATAATATGATAATTTTTATTTTACTTGATTTTCATGCATAAACTTGGGTTTTTGTTTCTTAACTAATGAACTAGATGGATAAACTGCTTAAAATTTGGTGACAGTAATTTTTGACATCTAATTGAGGTCTGACATAAATTTTATGCAAATGGTAATATTTACATAAAAATTACAGCCGAAATAAACATTTCTCCCATTTACTTCCATGTATAAGCCTAGTTAAAAAAAAATAATTTCTAAAATATGACGTGGTTGATCGACTTCAAATTCGAACGATTTACGTTTTTTAAATTTGTAATTAATTTTTTTTTAATTTGAGTTGATGGTAACATTTTCACAAGTACTACCGAAACCCCTTAAGATAGTTTGATAACAAAATCCGTTAAAGAAATTTCTTTAAATATACTAAAGTAACAACTTTAAGATGACAAATATAACACCTAACCACTAATGTGTCGATGATTTCCATTGATATTTATTCTTTTAGAAATACAGTCGAATCTCGTTATCGTAAACTTTTCGGAACCAGAAATCTCGTTATAGTAAATTCCCCTATTTTAACCCCACTACCAACAGAATACGAAACGCGCATGCGCGTGATACAATTTTTTTCACTCGCGCGCCACCGCTCTTCAACATGATTGGCTGCTGAGCGTCAAAGTGGGGAGCGGAGAAATTTACTCTAACCTCTAACGAGAACGCGCAGTTTACTATAACGAGAAGTTTACTATAACGAGACTCGACTGTACTTTTAGGACGAAAAATGCTTATTTCGATGAGCTGGAACCCATTTCTTACGATATGAGACATTTTTATTTAAATTCGATTGACAGATTGAATATTCTGCTATTCGCCTAAAGTTGCGCCCAAATCCCACAGAGAGGTGCACCAATCTACTCAAGACGATACTTGCCTAATGTATGGAAAAATACCAAAAGTTGCGATGTTCAACAATAAATATCTCGACATCTAGATGACGAAACCTTTTAAAATTTGGAATACACTTCAGCACTGAAGAACATCTGTGCAAAGTTCTAAGAAAAAAACTATAGAAAACCATTTTTACTATAAAATCACGGTGAAACCCATTGAAAAAAAATATCGAAGTGGGTTATTCTTTCGTTCCTCGTCGAAAGGCAACTTTCCGTACCGCGAAATAAAATCCACCAATTCCTGACCAAAAAGGAAATCATAAATTTTTCATTACCCCGATGAGCAAAGATGGGATAAAGCATTTCGAATGTTTTCTTTTTTTTATCAGGACTAATCTTCGTTTTATGACATTATAACCTCGTTCGTTGAGCGAGAATCAGAGCGACAGGTAATCGGGATATCGTGCGATAACGCGAGAGCCTTAGGGAGATTCGTCGAGGGTCGTTGTCCAGGGCAACGGAAAAAACACAAAGTTGTGTTCGAGGGTCGACGAAGTCTCGATTCCGAGTATTATTTCGGCAGTACCCAAGCGAAGCGTACCCAAAAGTTTGGCATCGGTCGCGGTCGTGCCCGGGGGCAAGATGGCGTACCGACAAGTGCAACCGGTGCAAGACGAGGTCGAGCTCGAGACAATGGCCGAGGCCGAATTGTCGAGGCTCCGACGACAGTACAGAATAATGGAGAACGACCGAATGGCGTACGCGGACGACGCGAGGCTCCAGCTGCGCAATCAGCAGAACATGATAGCGCGACTGGAGGCCGAGAAAGCGGACCTCGTGTTGGCGATCGGCACGGCTAAATCCGAAGCGAATGCGCGCAAGGACGAAATAATGGACGAGAAGCTAAAGTGCCTCCTCGCGAAGCGGACAAAGTACGTGGAGATGATCGAAAACGAGAGACAACAGATACACGAGCTCCAGGAGCAAATTGTGAAGGTAAACAAGGGTGGGGAATCCTTTTTACCGACCGCTGGCAAGGTAGGGATGATTAATTGAACGCTCTCGTACCGGTAGGTCTCGAAAGAGGTCACCTCGCTACGGCGGAACATAAAAACGGATTATCAGTCGAAAGAGAAAATGCAGAAGCAACAGAACTTTATTTCCATGCTGGAAAATCGTCTGGACGTTGCGATAAAGAAATTCAATCTCGCGGTTGCCGAGAATACGAAGCTGAGGCAACAGATCGATGGGCTATTGAAAGAGCGCGCCCAATTCAACGCTCTTTGGTCGAAAATGATAAATCAGCTCAATACTGGAAAAATGATAATTAACGACCTTATCGAGCAATCTACCATCACGTTCAATCAGAGAGACGAGGAACTCAATAAAATACATGCCCTGCGGGAAAGGTTTTTATTTCATTTCTCGAATGGAAATCGCCAAATTTTTATCTTATACGAATTTTGTTGGTCAAACAAATACATTCGAAAAAACTAGTTTTTAAAAACTAGTAAAAATAAACTAGTTAAAAACTAGTTTAAACTTTAAACTAGTTTTATTAACTTTCAACTGGTTTAATAAACTTGAATAATCTAGTTTAAAAACTTTAAACTATAGATTTTAAAATTACATTTTTTATTATAAAATAGTTTCAATCAGTCTAATATTGATGTAGTGTAGAAAAAGGAACAGCTGCAGTAAACTATTTTGAAAAAAAAAAGATTTTTTACATAATTCTAACAATTCTTTAATAGTATCCCAACATTATAATTTTATTGCTCGAATGAAGATCTTGTAAAAGTAAACTTTTACACAATTTCAACTTTAAACTAGAATAACTTTTGAAGGAGTCGATTTATCGAAAAATTGAAAGAGACTTATTTTGTAGAGCGTCAAATTTTCTATAAGAATATGTAAATGCGTACAGATACGACCAATTGAAACGTTACACTTGATTTTTTTTAACCTTTCAGCCAAAAAAATTGATATTCCGATTCGGTCTTCAAGTATTTTATAAGAAATTTTATCAGCTTTCGAATGACGATAATTAAATTTTGATTGGATAATAAATAATTAGTAAAAAAGTTAATTAATTTAAAAAATGGTTTATTTCGAGTATGTTAATATTTGATATGTGCATGGGCTCAATGGAGAATATTTGTTTTACGTTCCATCGAAAAGAGAACATTTTTCAAAAAAAAAAATTTCATGGACCAATTATATCCCGGGATATAACCATTTGAAGATCGAACGATTTTTTTAAGATATCTGGAGAACGCATTGACCAATCTGGTTTAAATTCGTCACTAAAAATGCTTCGGAAGGAGAAAGTGTTTTCTGACAACTTCTGGTCCTGGACCACCGGAAGTTCTCCGAACAATATTACGTTTATCATTTCATTAAGCACCATTAGAAATGGTACCATAGCAAATTTCAAATTTAATAATCCTCATTCGAAAGCTGATAAAATTTTCCATAAAATACCCGAATACCAAATCGAAATATCCATTTTTCTGGCTGAAAGGTTAAAAAAAAGTCAAGTGTAACGTTTCATATGGACGTCGCTATACGTAAAAGTTGCTTCGCCATTATCGTACAAAATTTCGAACGAAAAAAAAATTTTCGAATGTTATTCAAGTGGGAAATAAAAAATTGAAAATCGCCAGCTTTAAAAAATTTTTTTCAAAGGGCTGAAATTTGGTGTGGCATCTTTTTTTATCATTCCAAAGATATTAAACATGTGTCCGAGAAAAAATAAAATTAGTTATTTTTTTTGGACCACCCTAATGTACATCGTTAATGAAAAAACAAATTTAATAACGGGATCTACACAGAGGAGCTCGAGATCTCAAGAGTCATACCTCAGAAATGTGCGAACTGCAACGGACTCTGGACAATGAACTGAAGCTCCAGGAATTTCTCGGAGTTAAAGGACAATACAGGGAAATGGCAGATCTTAACGCGAAGAAGGAAATGGAACGTCAGGCAAAGAGGGAGGATATGCGCAACAAAGTTGCCGTGTACATGAACATATTAAATCTCGTCAAAGAATTCACCGGTGAGTCGATCGTTCTCGCGTTTCTTCCTTATTTTTTAATTATTTATTAATTATTTATTAATTATTTATTAATTATGTATTAATTATTTGTTAATTATGTATTAATTATTTATTAACTATTTGTTAATTATTTTTAATTAATTAGTAATTATTTATTAATTATGCGTTAATTGTTTATTAATTATATATTCATTATTTATTAATTGTATATATTTATTATATATTTATTTGTTATTTATTTTTTATGCGCTCTCAAAAAAATAAAAGAACTTTTATCCAAAATCCTTTTTTTGGATTGTTCAACATAAATTATGGGATTGAAATACGAATAATTACCATTTTTGTTATCTATGGAAGATTTTCGATCAAATAAGCTCTTAAAATCGAAAAAAAATTTTAAAAATTTTATGAATTCTTACAGGGGTAACACTGGGTCTTTTAAATCCATTAAAAATTCAACTTGCATGCGATATTTCCTTTCTCATGACGAAATCAACTTTATTAAGAGGGATTTTTTTAATTTTTGTAAAACGAAACGAATGACGCAAGAATTATGTTATTCCATCAATTATTTGAATACATAGTTATGACGCCTTGAAGATTTTTGAAAAAAATGAATAAAATACCTTCAAAAATTCGTAAAGTTTTTTGAATTTTTTTTCGATTTTAAGACCTTAATCGATCTCAAATTTCCCGTAGATAACGAAAATGCTACTTACACGGGGCACAATCCAAGAATTCATATTAAAAAATTCAAAGAACAATTAAAAAATCAGTTATTATTTGACTTATGTTCAATATAAATTCGTCGTGGATTTCCTTTCTCTTGGCGAAATCAACTTTATTAAGGGTCATTTTTAAAAATTTATGCAAAATGAAGAGAAATGAGTTAAAATTATGTTAATATATTAATTATTTTGAAAGTTATCATGTCTTCAAGATCGTCAGGATTTGTCAAATATTTTCAAACGTTCCATTTCCGGTGCAATTTCGGAATAAAAAGTATATATAAATATTGTTCTGTTAAAATGCAATGTCTAGTAAAAAATTTCAAATCAATCCATCGCGTAGTTTCCGAGTGATTTGTGGACACAAACATACGGAAGCTTAATTTTTATAAATATAAGATGGTCTTCCCACACGTTCGTCGGCGTGAATGTCAAAATTTAACCATTCCAATACCATCCCAATTTCCGACTTTTCCCATGGATTTTCAAAAAAATTTTTAGCATACAAACCTTTTCCTTAAAATAACGAACAAAATAAAAAAAAATCAGCCAAATCTGTCGAACTGTTCTGAAGTGATGCTTCGTCATACATGTGGCAATTCATTTTTATAGATATAGAAGATTTATTATTTATTTGTACTTAATTATTATTAATTAATTAATGACTTAGTATAATTACAATTATTCTGTAATTTTGTTATTTTAATTATACATTGCCTAAGGGGTTTCCCATGGCATAATAAAAAGTTCGTTCATTCCTTCCTTTCTTCATGAAATACTGTGGCAATTTATGGCATTAACTTATTTTTAATACCCTTTTTACCCAACAGGAGAGCAAGAAATCGGCAAATTAACGTCGCACTTTATTAAGCAGGAAGAAGAGAATTTTGCCCTTTTCAGCTACGTCAATGAACTGAATGATGAACTCGAGGGATTGCAGACGAGGGTTGCCCAGCTCAGGTCCGCAATCGACGAAGCGAGAGCTCTCAATGTTCACAGAGGCAGCCAGCAGGCAGAAACACTCGAGAAAATCTCCAAACAACTCGAAGACCAAACTTTTCTCGCGAACCAGGCCGAGCTCGCCCTCAATGAGGTTTTCATACGCTGCATTTATTGTTTTTCGTTTTTTCTGTTTTTTTTAAATTCTCATATTCTTTATCATCCGAAGCTCATTAATTGGACTTTAAGGTAGTACATCGACGAAACGAATTATTTAGGAAATTTTTAACATTTTGCATAAACTATTTTTGATGCCATATGCATTTGTGTGTTACATTTTGAGACGTTTCTCTGCATAGAATTCGAGATATTCATTATCGAAAATCACCAATTTTTCTACTCTCCCATAAGAACACGTGTTAAATAGTGCAATCTTCAAAAATTAATTAGTTTTTTAAAAGAATCTTAATTTTTTTTTCTAATTTTCATATATACGTATGAAGTATGGATCACCTCGGATGAGCTTGAATTAAAAATATGTTGTCCTTGATTCAATTAGTAACAACTTTTTCTAATGAATTTAAGCTGTAAAACCACATGGTATTGATAAAAACTATATGTTAAAAATGTTTAATGTAACTGTCATAGATATACTACCTTAAATCAATCACTGAAAACAATTTTTTAATTCCATCCAGTTTCAATTTTAAACTTTGTTAAAATCGTCGCTTGAAATTCGTTGAGACAGAATTTATTTATAATTGAGCTCGCCCTCAATGAGGTTTTCATACGCTGCATTTATTGTTTTCTTGTTTTTCGTTTTTTTCTTTTTTTTTTTATTCTCATATTCTTTGTCATCCAAAGTTCATTAATTGAACTTTTAATTAATCACTGAAAACCATTTTTTAATTCCATGCAGTATCAATATTAATCTTAATCGTCGCTTGAAACTCGTTGAGACAGAATTTATTTATAATTGTAATAGGAGCAATTCAACGACGATTTGACGATGACCCCTTTGATATAAAAAAAAATGTTTAATACATGTGTGATATTGTAGATGAAAAATGAAGTATCTATGCCAATTTTTAGCCCTCTGTTGTAACGCGTACCGAAGTTTACTAAAATTTTAGAAATATTCATAGCTTTTACAATAATTAAAATATTGTGACTTAATAGAAGATCAATTTTTGTTAGTTTTTAAATTTACTTTAAAAAAATTGAAAATTGAGAAAAGAATTTTTTGAATGACTCCTTCGCCGTTTTAAGCTCAAAAATTGCATTTTCATTCAATGGAACCCCTTCGATTTTTTTTCAAAAAAATTATAACATATATTCTACGTAACAAACAACACAATTTTTGAGCCCCTACCGAAGATGGGATTCAAATAACTTCGTACTAAAAAAAAAATTCTACAGTCACACAGAGCAAAAAAGATCAAAGTTACAAAAAAAATTCTTTATCAACACAAAGTTATTTGAATCTCTTCATCGATAGAGGCTCAAAAAATTTTGTTTTTTTTTACGTAGAATGTTATAAATTTTTAAAAAATCGAAAGAGTTACATTGAAAGAAAAACGAATTTTTGAGCTTAAAACGGCCACAGAGTCACTAAAAATATTTTGTTTATCAATTTTAAACTTTTTTCAAAAAAAAATAATTAAAAAAACAAAACAATTGATCTTCTATTAAATTACGACATTTTAATTATTATAGAAGCTATGAATATTTTAAGTATTTAAAAAAAATTTTGGTATGTGTGTTACGAGAGAGAGAGAGCTAAAAATTTGCATAGATACTTCATTTTACATCTACAATAACATATTAAAATTTTTTTTAATCAAAAAGGTCATCGTTGAATCGTCGTTGAATTGATCTCAAATTGCTCATAATATAATTTTGTTATTTCTTTTCTCCTATATTTATTACTCGTTTGCCTAAAGCTTTGGCCAGGACATAATAAAAATATGTTTATCTAAAAAATCTATCTATCTAATAGTAAAACTTTCAAGAAAAATAACTTTTTTTCATTGTACAAACAATAACAGAATATGCTAAAATTACTCGTAATTCCAAAAAATGGTGCTGATACATTAATTTAAAAAATATAAATGTATTTCAATGCAAAATGAGAACAAAGTTAGTTGGAAAATATTAAGTTAAACAAAATTTAGTCGATACTATACATTTGTTTATTAAAAAAAAAATTAAACTGCAATTGAATTTAAAAAAATTAGTTTAATTTGCAAATAAAAAAATCGTAAAAATGAAGATAAAAATGTTGTTAAACTAAAAAGAATTTGATTTTTAGTGCAACAGCGTGGTTGAGAAACTTCTCAAAGGAATCGAAACGCTGTTCAGGGCCGTGCGTTGCGACAATTCGCCGATTCTCGATCTCCTCGGTGACAATTCGAACGTCACGATGAACAACGTAATGCTGTATCTCGGAATAATCGAGAAACGGATCACGGATATGTTCAACAAGGTTCACTGGATCGACACGTCGACCAAAAGCGAGACGATGCGTCTGGACGAAGAGAAAAGGCCACGATTCATACCAGCGCCACTTCCTGCTCTCGTTCCCACCCAGCCTTGTTCCCTGTGAGCCATTCCTCGCACACTCACTTATTTTTCCTGCTCCTTCACAAAATAACCGAAAATCGTAACAGAAAACATTCGATCGATCAACGTCAAATTATTTTTTCTATGTTTATTTTTTTAAGGTAAGGTAAACCGTCCCAATAGTTGGATATGTTTCAATAGTTGGACATGTTCTAATATTTGGACACATCTCAATAGTTGGACATGTTCCAATAGTTGGACATGTTCCAATAATATGACATGTTCCAATAATTTGACATGTTCCAATAGTTGAACATGTCCCAATAATTTGACATGTTCCAACAGTTGGACATGTCCCAATAATTTGACATGTTCCAATAGTTGAACATGTCCTAATATGTGAACATGTTCCATTAATTGAACATGTTCCAATAGTTGGACATGTTCCAATAGTTGCACTTGTCCTAATATGTGGACATGTCCCAATAGTTGGACATTTTTAATAGTTGGGCAATTTTCGCTATATTATTTTTAATATTTCAATTATTTATTTATCTATAGAATCGTATGGATTATTTTTCTTGTACGAAGAAGTGTATTTTTCGAAAATTTAATTTATTGGAAAAAACTCGCTCTAACCTAGAGACAGGGTCGATTTTCAATCCAACTGTTGGGACATTCTAAATATTCAAACGTTCAAGTATTTATTTACTATAAATATTATTTAAAATTAACACATAAAATGAGTTTTGAATTGCTAAAATATCAGACAATAGTCAAGAAGTGAATTAAAAGCAGATTTTTTCGTTTGAATATTTTTTTAAATAAAGATAAACTGAGAAAACCCTAAGCTGTTCAACTATTGGGACGTTTACCTTAATTCTATACTTTTATCGTTTTTTTTTAGGATTTCGTTAAAAATTTGCATAAATATTCTTTGAAACGACCTTCATATGTATATTGAATTTTAATGGGCTTCACCACGTAAATATCAAGATATTTATTGTTAAAAATTCCAATTTTCAGTGATGTCACGCATAAGAGCACGTGTTAAATGTTTAAAGATGTAGGAGCGAATTTTTAAAAATAAGAGATTGAGATAATTTTTTGGTATTTCTTTCTTAAGCATATGAAAAAATATTGTGCCAAATTTGAAATCATTTTTCTGAATAAAGTTTAAGAATTATCAAACTTCAGAGTTGCTGAGATTTAATTTGTTTCTCATGGAGAATTCATAACTTTGCACTGAATACAAATTTGAAAATACGAAATATGTATTTACGAAATTTTTTTAATTTGATTGTTTAAACAATAGAAAATGTTTAAATTATTATTAAAATATTCTCAAGTTGTTAATTAATAGTCAAACTGGGACTCAAAAAATTGGCAACCTTTTAGGAAAAAACCAGAGTCTGGATTTTACGAATTTATCATCAGGAATTTACTTTTTGCAGAGATTGCTTGTCCCATGTATCCTTAAAGCGAAATATTCAGTATTTGAATCAATCAATCATTTAATTACATTTTTGAATCAATTTGATACTTAGCATTCTTTAAATAATGAAAGATAAAAAATTTAGTAAAACGTTTTTAAATATGTAGCTCATACATCAAACGTATAAAACAAATTTAATTGCGTACTTGAAGCAGCTTTATTTTTTTATATTCAAAACAAATGTGAGTTTTTGATAAGAAAAAATGTTTAAACTCTGTCGATTGAAAATCTGATAACTCTAAAACTGTTTAGAGAACCATTTTCAAATTTGAAAAAAACAAAAATAAATGTTATCCTACTTATCCTAGGCAAATACCATTAGAAAAATATAGTTTATTGTTCATCGAACGAATGTTGAAATTTCGTTATTTCTTATTTGTTCCATTTATTTTTCATTTTATTTATTTATATTATTTTATTTTTATATTACATACAATATATACAATACAATACATACAATAAAATATGTAATTAAAAATGGAAAGGTGCGTGGAAAAGGAAGAACTGCAATATGTATCGGAAGGTCCTGAGATGCCATTGACGAGGGAGCAAGCTATCGAGAAATTAGAGCTGCGGCTGATGGAAGATTGTTCCGAGCTTATTCACAATATTTCCGGCTGTCACTTGCCAGCGGCTCGAAAAATAATGCAGAAGCGTTACCAGTAACGCAATACTCGCGTTATCAGTGACGATGCATCATTCATTTATTTATTAAAAAAATTTTGTAAGTACAGCTTTGCAATAAATAATTTGGCAAATAATTTGAAAAAATGTCAATAACAATAGATTTTTTTAATTTTAATTTTTTTAATAATTTATATAAATGTATAATATTATATATAAAGTTTATAATTATGAATGATGCATTAATATAAAAATGATCGATTGACGATGAAAATGTTAATTCATTGTGTCAATTCCGTCTGAGAAGCTTTTTTTCGAGAATACACAAGTGACAATGACGATGCATCAATTTTTATATTTATTAAACAATTTTGTAATTACAGTTTTGCAATAAACAATTTTGGCAAATAATTTTAAAAAATTTCAATAACGTTAGATTTATATATTTTTTAAATAATTTTTTATGTTAAATATTTAAGGTTTATAATTACGAATGATCCAATTCATTGATATAAAAATGATCGATTGATGACGAGAAAGTTACCTTGGATTACCTTGAATTTTGAGTATGTTGTTCTTGAAACAATTTGCAACAACTTTTCTTAATAAACTTAAGGTAGTACAACTACAAAACCGTATTGAGACAGATTTTCTTAAAAATTGGCACAGGTCTTCTTTAATGTCATTAGAAAACATGTGTCAAATTTAACAAAGCTTCACCATCTAGAAATCGAGATATTATACATTGAAAGTCGTTGCTTT
>JAPYYW010006140.1:0-12744 GCA_030522545.1 Cremastinae sp. A BG-2022a
TGCGCTCTATAAATTGATTATGAGTTTCATGTCTTTTTTAAAACAGAATATTTGATGGCAAAATTTCTTGCAGATAACAAAAATATTACTTATACGGTGTGCAATCCAAGAATTCATATTGAAAAATTGATGAAACTAATCCAAAAGTCAATTTTTTGGCTCATTCAATATGAATTCTTGGATTGCGCCACGAATAATTATCATTTTTGTTATTTACGGGAAATTTCCGATCGAATAGGCTCTTAAAATCGAATGTAAAAAATTTCAAAAAATTTGGTCAGTCACACTGGGTCGCGGGGACCCATGAAAATCTCAATTAACGATATCTTTCCTTTCTCTTGACCAAATCAACTTTATTCAGGATGATTCTTAAATTTCAACGAACGAAAATATTTACAGAACCTTTGCCATGCAGAGATGATTGAAGGAACTGTATGTCCCTCGGTCCTTTTCTTCCTCGCGAAATCTATGCAGAACGTGTACAAAAACGTATCTGATAAATACATTTAAATCGTACATACTGTCTTCGTTCACGTATATGTATATAAAAATGTGTGTTTACAAATAGTGTGCGCGTATCGGGGCGATAAGCGTCATGTGTATCGTATATCGGCGGTGTACGGGGAATATCGCGTGTCTCGTCTCGTACTTTAGTGTCAATAGGCGAGAGAGAAGGAGAGAGGGAGGGAAAAAGCGAGTCTTACGAAGAAGCAGCGGGAGAGCTTCCCTCCACGCCCCAGGAACGAGCTACATTATGAATGCGCGGAATTTATCAATGGACGGCCTCAGTCGATGATAAATTCGCGAGTGCGAGAGTCCAGTCGAAATCTCGAAATACTTGAATCTGTATAAATATATTTAAGCATTTATTCTACTGCGACAGTCCATTCGAAAGTTTCTTTCCCATATACTGATTTTTTAAATTAGATTAAATTTATTTATATCGACTCATTTTTTTTTAAACTAGATGAACTTTATAATTAGTGAAAAATTTTAAACAGCTTTACCGTTTATAAAAAATGAGTTGATAATTTTTATATTTGGGTTTTTTTGTTAATGAACGAAATGAAGAAGTTTATAAAAATTTTCATTACAATATATGTAGACAATTTTTTTCCTCAATATTTCAGTAACACAATTAAAATAGAGCAGAGCCTAATTATTTTTCTATTATTGTATCTTTAAAACATTTATTTTTTATTTTTTTAATTAATTAACGTCTAATAAATAATAAAGAAATTTTGAGCAAATAATTTTCAAAAATTTATTTAATGAAAAAGAGAATTTAAATTTTCTGGAATATATAAAAGGGAACGTTATAATAATTTTTATTCTCCTGATAATCGCGATTGAGCAGTGTCTTCGAGCAAAAATTGTGAGACGTTTGGACCTTCATTTTATATATAAACCTCCACATATATTAATAAATACAAATTTATATGTACATAGATGTAGATATGCAAAAATGTATGAAAAATACGCAATATGGGTGTAAGTGTGTGTATGTGTTTTGGATTTTATCTTCTCTTTCTTTCACATTTTCCATTATGCGGAGGCCTATAGGAGCCAAGGTGTGTGGTAGAAAAAGACGGGTCAGCTTCTTCAGTGGTCCATATACGCGTGAGAAAGAAAATATGAGATACTGTGTATCAGAATACACTATCGGGCTGCGCTTTGTATCCAAATGATCTTGACGTCTACAAATCGTCCCTCATTTTTCGAATTTCCTCCTCTCCCCTTCTATCCCTCTCTCTTTCTCTCTGCCACCTTGCCCACCTTGCCCCCGTGGACATTATTTATCAATCTACACGTGAGTTACAACAAAATGAACGCATAATCGTCACAATGAGCACGATAAACTGCTGCAATATCAATTTCCAGTGAGAAACGATAACTCTTTTCTCTCTCTCTCTCTCTCTCTCTCTCTCTCTCTCTCTCTTTGACGAAAAGATTAAAAAAGGTACGTGGGTCGTTGATCATTTTTATTAGTTTTCGAGCTTCCGTGATTGTCAGGGATCGAGGAGAAAATTTATGTGGAGATCATCGATACGATACGTCAAACTTTGATGATTGAATATTTTTTAATGGTTTAACTGTGTATGTCTGAAAAATTGGGCAATTCAATTGATTGAAATGAAGCTTTTATCCCAAAAAAAAGACAGAAGCATTCTGCTCTTTGTTTCAATAATAATAAAGAGAAAGGAATTGACAATGGGGTACGAGACCAATGTTCTCGAGACTTGCACAATTTTTTCTATGTGCGTGTCGTTACGTTATATACAATAAAGCACACACGTGACGAAAAAAAAACTCGATGGTGATGCTACGGAACTGTGAAGAGGGAAATGGTCTCATATAATTTCGTACAATACACGTCCCTTTCGATGCAGATATAATGAAAGTTCTCGGGTGTCAATTGTCTTCGTTGTCTTTCCGAACAAAAAGGAAACTGGGCCGGATTCGGTGTACGGATACCCGCATCCTGTGATATTTCATTGAACTTTTTTTTTCGTCAATGAAAAAATCTTTCTTCAATGAAAATTTATTCAATTAAAGACGATTCAGACAAAAATGGTATGAAAAAGATTAACATTCATTTTGTGGCTACAAACATTATGATATTTTATAATGGTTTATTTTATTCTACAGTTCCGCATTTTAGATATATATTACTAAAACTTGAAATATATAAAAAATTATATTTTGTTTGTTAAATTTAGCAATCAAAAATTTATTTGATTGATATTTTACGTATGTTGATCTTTTATTATATTGCGATTTTAAAACGTTTAATGGCACAATATATGTATATTATGAAGAAATGAGATAAAAACTTATAACACAACTTTGCATTTCAATCAAATGAATTTCAAAACTTTTTTGATAATATTTGACTAATTTAAGTAATTAACAAATATTTTTATATACGTAATAAAAAAACAGAGTTTTATTGCATAGGTAAGCAATGTTTTTGAAAAAAAAAATGTATTCAAAGTAAAAAGCCAAAACGATTTTGAACATTATTTGTCAATTGATCTACTACATAATTGCTTTGAAACAGCGAGACATATTATATTGAGAATCAATCATTTACTAAACCACGTGAATATGCTCGACAAAAATTTTTCCTCATTGCACAGTGGTATGAATTTGGTAGGCCAGAAAAGTACAAGGCTCGTTATTATTTTCACGCGTTTTGACGTCCTTGTTTTTCGCTGTCAAATATAATTCCTTTAAGTTGTTTTTTGCTTCGTTTGCGCGGCGCGTTAGATTATTCGGACGACACGTATCTTTAGTTTTACGAGCGATCCTCCCACGATATCCCCCTCCGGTACGTGCGTGTCCTCTTTACCCGTCATACTTTACGGTGTGTACGTTTATATTTTTCGCGAGTAAAACGAAGAAAAAATTCACGGCCGGGAGAACGCGGCTGTGCTTTTTCTTCTCACTCTCTTTCTCTCTTGAATCTTTGCCGCATATTTTCCCCTTGAATATTACACCGATCTCCAAGCTGTTTTGTTCTTCGCGAACAACTTTTCTTCTTTTGCCTTTTTACGGTCTCTCCTGCATATCGCGTTCGAGCCACCTATCTCTCTCTCTCTCTGTTTATGCCCATTTTTTTATTCGAATTTTCGCTCTTCGTACTTTTTACGCAATCTCGGCAATCTCTCTCCCGTCTTTATTCCCGTGCCTCGCTCAATTTAACGCATTATCATTCCAGATATCCGGCAAATTGAGAAATCGGAATGCGCCGCGGCCGGACAATAAAAGTCGAAGACTCGCGCCCGGAGAAAAATGACGTTTCAATTTTTTTTTTCTTTTCAATAAACACGCGCGTATACAGCGTCGCCTCGTAAAAGGTAACGAATTTTCAGAGACGCGCTCCGTGTCTCGAATATTGTGCATTACGATTTTTTAATTGAAAGGCGCGCGAGCGAGCGGGCTGCAAATGCGGAGAGTGTGTCTCGGTGACGAATATAAACGCGAGAAATAAACGGAACGGGAGGGAGAGGGGGGGAGAGGGGAGAGGGAGAAAAAAAGTTATCTGCGAAGTGAAAGAAGAAGAAGAAGAAGAATAAGAGGGAATAAGACGGAGGAATCGTCGAACGTGCGTAATGAGAGAATGAATTTAAGGTCCGCCGACGACGGTTTTGCCGCGTGTGGGATGCTGCGAGTCTCCGGTGTGTATCGCCCAGTTTTACAGCGTTCTGGCGCCGCGTGTCTCGCGATTATTCCCGATTCACTCGCTCGAATATCGCTTACTCGCTCATTTTCCCCGCTCGTCCTGTCTCGCACACTTTTTAATACTCCGCCGCGTATTCATCTCGCCCCAACGTCTCTCTTTCTCTTTTTATTTCTCTCTCTCTCTCGCGCGCGATGCACGCTCGTTTATTCCGCGGGCGCGAGCTAAATTCCCTTTCCACGGTGAATTTCTCGGCGCGAAATTCTCGTTCGCAGCGGGAATAAATCTCGGGCGAGCGCGCGGTCCGCGGAGCGAGCTTCTCCGTCGCTCGGCGAGGCGGCTCGCCCGTGCGCGCTCTGAGCGAGCCGCGCAACGAGAGAGAGAGACGCGCGAGCTTCGTCCCATAACTCGCTCGCTTCGCGCGCTGCTTTCGCGCAGCTTTACGACGCCCGCAGCGCTCCGAACTGTCAGTAGACGCACCGCCCCGTATATACCAATGAAAATCAACAAATAAAAATATATTGCGGATAAAAAGATAACATGGAGAGCAAAGAAAATGTAGAAGAGAAGCGGAAAGATGAGGGGAAAAAATGGAGAATGCGTCTGAGAAAAAAGATCAATTGAATCGAATAAATATACATATATATGTGTTTGGTTCGATGCTCATTCAGTTCATTCGAATGGTCCATTGAAACTATACTGTTTTTGAGAAAATTCAAAAATTTTCTACATAAAGTTATATATACGACTACACATTTATTATTTTAAAACCAAAGTACGACATTCTATTTTAAGACGACTATATATATTTATATATAAAGTGAAACAACAGAAAGTACAGGATCTAAATGATATATTATACATCGTGTTCTATAAAAATCAGTATATAGTTTTCACATTTATTAATACATATAACAAGATGTCCAGCATGCTTTTCACTCAATGTTAGTGGAAGCAAAACTTACTTATTCTTAGACTTTCAATAAAAGAAGAGAGAGTTTAAATAAAATATTTCTTTTTTTATTAAAAAAATGTATTCATATTCGCCATATTATTTTTAATATTTCAATTATTTTTTTCTTAATAAAACCATATGGATTATTTTTCCTATACAAAGAAGCGTATTTTCCCTAACGTTAATTTATTGGAAAAAACTCGCTCAACCCTATAGAGACAGGGTCGATTTTCCGTCCAACTATTGAAACATTCTACATATTTAAACATTCAAGTATTTATTTACTAGAAATATTGTGCAAAAATTAACACACAAAATGAGTTTAGGTTCGCTAAAATATCAGTTAATAGTTTATATATGAATTAGAAGTAGATTTTTTTGTTTAAATATTAAAAAAAAAAGATAAAGTGAGAAAACCCTTAGCTGTCCAGCTATATGGGGACGTTTATACCATTTGAATTTGCCTTTGTGTCATTTTAAACTCGCGCAAAAAAAATTCGAACGTGAGAAAAATTGAGAAAAAAAAAGTGTTTGATTTGGCTGATGGGCGCGAATAAATACAGACACGCGGCGGCGACCTTAAAAATAGCGGCGTCCATAAAGCTTCGCATCTTGTCCCCGTGAATTAAAACCGCGCGGGTATGAATCCTTCTCCCTGTCATTGGGGTTTCCTCCTCCCGGCTTTGCGGCCGTCTCTCTGCTCCACCGAAACTCTATTTATCCATTTATCTCGGTTTCCCGCCGGGCGCGTTTCTTCCTCTCGCTCGCGCTCCCATTCCTCGCCCGCGTGTCTTCCGTTCTTCGCGTCGCTGTGCCCGGGCTGGGCATTTCATTTGCTCGCTTTTCGGTCGCAAGATTATTCCTTTCTCTTATCCGCCTGTGCGCGCACTCAGAGACGCCGAGGGGAATAACGAGTTTAGAGTCCCCGCCGCGGGATTTACCGATTCGTGGACACGTTTACATCCGCGCGAAATATTTTCGCCGCTCGTGCGCTCCCCGCGCGCCGGATCGGGACGCCCGGGCGGGATGAAAATCGCCTCGTCGTCGAGAAAGATGAGGAAAAATAGAAAATAAGAGACTAGCGGGAAGAACGCTGGGGGAGAAATGAGGATCGGGGAGCGTATATATATTTACGATTTCGTAGGATTTCCGGAACGTCAAGCCTTTACGTACGCGCGGGCTGTAAACGAAAATTTACACGCGTTCGCGGAGATTCGCGCCTTCTCGATGAATCCCCCGGCGATACATTTCCCAGGGTGAAGAGCAGAAGTTACGCGACGCGGTGATTGAGACGACGGCTGAGATCGCGACGAGCTCTTTCCTTGCCAGAGAGAGAGAGAAAAAGAGCCTCGAGAATTATATCCCAATTATTTACGTATAACCCGCCGAGGGACAGCGTTATCCCCGGCGTTTGCTCCTTTTATTCTAAAACATTTTCCTCGCCTTCGCTTTTTCCTCCATCCCTCGCTCGCTCTCTTCCGCCAATTTTCGGTCTGAGGTACGAGGCTCTCGCGCCTGTTATGAATTAACCAGTTTTATCGCTTCTCTCCTCCAAGATGAAGCTGGAATTATCGCAGACGCGGAAAACTCGCGCGGGATTTCATCCCCGAAGCCCCATCACCGTTTTTTCCACGCGATCTTAACTTTTTGCCCGTTTTTCAAACGGAATTTATCTCGATAGTTGCTAATTCTTCTTTACGAGCGAAATATATTGGAATAAAATAAATATGCGCATATATACGCGTTTTCTCGAGAGTCGTAAATTCTCGCCCCGTGTTTTGATTACAAAATCGTATTATTGCCCGTATTTCATCGGGAGAGGACTAAACGAATCAATAAAGATGAGTCGCTTCACCGAGCTACCCGTATATACCGTAAAAGCAAAAATGCTATTTGCTCCCCAGGTATGCAAAAGAGAAAAAATTATATATTATTCTGCATCGACGTTTTTACATAATCATATAATCGTTTTATAGCGTTTTTTTAATGTTTCAATGACGAAACGGTATGTATAAAGATATATACTATATTATCCCTTTTTTTTAAACAAATGATAATATCTGTACACCAATGTTTAAGGTATTCCTTATTGCACGTATTAGGGGCGGATTTTGCATCAAGGGCTAAACGAGGGCCCTTAACAAACATTCTTAAAAAATTGTTAATACGATTGTTAAATAACATAAAAATGATTATAAGTTGATAATTATAGATATTACACCCAATTATCAAAAATTAAACATGATTTTATGTTTATTATCCGAGTTTCAATTCCAAATAATTCTTTTAAATGTTCGATGACCCTACATTTTTATGCGATAAATAAGTTCCTCACGTTAAAATCTATTCATACTATATTTTTTATTTATTATTTGAAGACAATAAAAATGTAAATTTTTTAATTGAAGTGGAGAAGACACATTTCTGCCATTAACACCTATGCTATATAAAAACCGTGACAGCCCGTTTAGTTGATTCAACAAAACTTTTTTTTTCAGTGTCCATTGAGAAAAAATGTTGATTAAATCTACTAAAATTTGGTTAAATCAACAAAATTGAATCAACAATATTTATTGAATCAAAATAATGTTGATTGAATCTACTAAAATTTTGTTGAATCAACAAAATTTCAGTTGATTCAACCACACTGAGAACAGATTTGGTTGAAAATATTTCGTCGAAACAACACTTGTTTATTTGAAATAATAAAACTTCAGTTAAATCAACCAAGAATTTAGTTCAATTTGCAAAATAATATCGTTGATTGAACCAGACTTTTGTTTCTCAGTGTGTACACAGAGAGAAAAAGTCTGAGAAAAATTACCACGCTGTCTCTATAAAGCATGTGCAAACGACAAGCATAGGAAATTTTACCGTGCTGCACGGTAAAAATTCTAACGCTTTATAGCAATTTTTCCAAGATATTTCAGAAAATTTCCGTGCAGCGTGTCAAAATTTCTAACACTTTAGAGAAATTTTTCGAAGATGTTTCAGAAAATATCCTACACTGAGAAAAAACACAATAGTATATTTTAACATAAAGTGACAATTATGCTAATTATTATAGAATTAAATATATTTTTGAAGTAAAATGGAACATAGGAAAAAATGTCAATAAAGCATGTTTATTTCTATATAATAATTGGTATAGTTGTCATTTTTGTATAGTAAAATTTGCCATACTTTTCTCTCAGTGTATAAATACATGTCCTTTGCACAAGCTTCATAGAGACAGCATGGTAATTTTTTTCGGACTTTATCTCACCGTGTAGATGAGTAAATACGAAGAGATGAGTTTATAATGGGCCAGAGTCGCGGGATTTTGGCATAAAGGAGGATAATATATTGATGGAAAACTTACGGATGGGGTGGTGGCGCGTGAAAAGCTGCGGCAGCCGCGGCGGCGGCGGCGGCGTGATGCTCCCAGGCGGCGGCGGCAGCGGCCGCCGCGGCGGCTGGATGCGGCGGCGGGGGCGGTCCATGATGCGTATGAAAGGGAGACGGTGGGGGCGGCCCGTGGTGCGCATGAGGGTGAAAGGTAGCGTGAAACGCAGAGTGGGGATGATGAGGTGGCGGCGGCGGTGGCAGCAGCGAGAATGCCTCCTGATGATAGGCCACCTCCTTCTCCGGCATCTTTATCCACCACGACGTTTTACTCTTTATCTGCTCTCCAAATCCCTTTTATTATATCGTCGCTCGTACGACGATCATCACCACCCTCTTCTTCTTCCTCCTCCTCCTCTTCTTTTCACCCGGCGCACAACACACTCTTTATTATCACTCACACTTATTATTTCGATATCTTTTTTATATTTTTTCACAAATATACGCATGTATCTTATAATCCCTCGCTCTCTCTCTCTCTCTCTCTCTTTTTATCGATTTTTGCCTTATCGATCGTGTCTCAAAGTTAAAATCGTCGTCAGGGTGACGTTCCGATCATCTCGCTCTTCGACATGACCGCGGTGAATCTCTTCTTTCCGTTCCTCCAGATTTTCCGCATAGTCTACAATAATAATGTCCACGGAGGGAGCACCGAGCTGCTGCTGCCACGACTCGCCCGCTTTTGCTTATACTTTTGTTTACGTTACGCGAAAATATATGTATGTGTGTTTATACGGATGCTGGAACTTGGATTCTCCGAGATCGTCGCTCGAACGCGTTATCGCTGTTTTATTATCCCGAGAGATCGTTGATTCGACCGGGCGATTCCACGAATTTCCTCCGTGTCGACACGCTCCCTCTCCTTGACGATCGAGCCCGCCGAACGCGAGATTTCACCCGTTGTCGAATCACCAAGCCCCCCGGCATCGCCCGTCGCTCTCGCGACCACGACGACTCCCGATCTCACGACTCACGCTCGCTTCTCATTCTTTATTTTTCGTACACGGCTCAATCATTCGCTCGATATCGCTCGTCGCGTCCTCTGTACTCCTTTCAACGGCCGAGTATTTCGTCTCTTCCGACTTTCAAAATCACTTTTTCCGCTCGTTTTATCGCACGACGAGCACCGATCAACGATCCGCGGACTAAATTTGTAACTTTTCCTCTACTCTTTCCCGAGAATCGAGTATTTCGTCACTTCCGAGCTTCAAAATCAATCTCTACGTCGCTTACGAGTTTTATCATACGACGAACAACACACGATTCGATGATTTTTTCATTTATGAGCTCCAATCGTCGTCCGACGTCACTCTTCCTGTCTGTGAATAAATTTTGTAACTTTTTTTTCTACTCTTTTCGCGAAAATCGAGTATTTCGTCTCTTTCAAGCTTCAAAATCAATCTCTACGTCGCTTGCGAGTGTTATCATACGTCGAACAATGCACGATTCGATGATTTTTTTCATTTATGAGCTGCAATCGTGGTCCGACGTCATTCTTCGTGTCCGTGGACAAATTTTGTAACTTTTCCTCTATTTTTTCGCGAGAATCGAGTATTTCGTCTCTTGCGAGCTTCAAAATAATTCAGACTCCGATTATCACGCGACGCACAGTACACGATTCGACGGTTATTCAATTAACAAGTTATAACGAATGGTCTGATGCTTGCCAGATGCGGAAATCACTCGTTTTCTCACACGACGAAGCAACACGTGGGTAAAAATGATCCAACGAGTCGTCAGAGGAGGGAAAAAAATTATATTTCACAGGTACACACCGTTTCGTTCCGTCACTCGTCTCGTGTAATCCTCACTCCGTCGACAGATTCGAACACAACTCGCGTCACGGAGCAGGTGAAAACACTCGCGGCGCGCTCCGGCATCTATTCCGAGATGGCGCGAAAAGCGACGAAACTCTTCGAAGCGGACGGATCGCAGTTCGTAATTCGCGAACAATCGGAATGGACAGCGAACGAACGAAGATTCGAATCCCGTGCCGGAATTCGAGTTAATCGTGTCCGCGTCGAAACTTGCCACTGTCCGGATTGTTTTTTATTCTTTTTTTCGTAAACCGAGAAAAGCGCGATTCGCGAGCTGTTGACGAAGAGTTGCCGGGCAAACGCGATTGCGCGCACAAATAATCGGGAGACACGGACCGGCGATGGTGACGGGGTTCGAGTGCAATGAAAAAAAGGAAAGGACGCTGGTGTTTATCCTCTGACGGGTATGGCGGTACTGGAGCGTGTTGAGCAAGTGACGAGTGACGAGGAGGGGAACGGTGGCGCGGCGGGTAGTGGCGGCGAGTAGAAGCAGCACCGAGGCGTGTGCATTGCCCGAACGGTGGGCGTGCGACGAGAAACTCCCGCGCGCGCGCGCGCGCGCTATACACAAAATTCAAAAACAAGCGAGCAAGGCTGACGGAGAACCCGTGGGACGGAAAAAGAGAGAGAGCGCGGAAAAACCGAGCGAGACGGTACGAACGAGAGTGTGCGTTCAGCAGAGAGCCGGCGATGATGCTGCGACCGCGGAGCGGGGATAAAAGTTCGGCTGTGCGTCCGAGGGGGCGCGAGTGAGACGAGAAACGACGCGCGAGAGATCTTTCCGTCCCGCTCGCTCCAACAATACTTCCGCGAGAGAATATCTCGCTGAAATAACGAAAAGGTCGTCCATTGAAGGGAGAAAATCGAGAAGAGGATGAGATGAGGGAGAAAGAGAAAGAGAGAGAGAGAGACGAGATGAGAGAAGCGAGATGAGCCGTGTCGCTGAGGTGGTGGGAGGAGATCGCCGAGGGATTCGACGCTGGAGGGGAAAAGGAAGAGAGCGAGAAAGGGAGAGATGAAGGCGAGAGAGGACGCGTGTCAGCTCGACAACTCAACTAGCACCGCCGAAGCACCCACAGCTCTCTAACGCCCCGAAATGCCTCTCTCTCTCTCTCACTCTCTTATTCCCCTCTTATACTTTCTTCTCTGACAGGAAAAGACGGAGAGGAACGATTCTCGTCTATATACACATAAACGATATATTTCTGAATTCCTAAGCTCTCTTCTCGCTCGTCGCGTTCCCCTCCTCCTCCTCCTCCTCCTTCTCCCGCTCGACAACGTGTACGTTAGACCCTTATTAACTCATTCATTCTCTCTCGTACAGCGGGCGCGTCGTTGATCTTTCGTAATTTGAATGTTTCTGCCGTAGGAGACCGAGCGCTTTTTTTTTTATTTATAATGTGAAATTATTCGTGACGAAGGAAACTTTATTCGACAGTTTTTATCGGATATTTATTACACAAAACGATATGGGAGACGCTTTTTTTTTTTGAAAATAAAAATAAGAGTCAGCAGCGGGTGAATAAACAGTTTTCTAGGTATTCGAATTGCGGGATTATCTTGACAAACGATATAATCTCTATGGGTGTATGTGTATATACGCTGTATATATATATATATTTGTATATATTCGAAATTCGTTGATGGCGACTCTCGCAATGCCGCACCTTGTCGCGAACTATGATAATTGAGTTGCTCCTTTCGTGAGATACGAAAAAAAAAATGAGCAACCACCTAGATAGTCCGAGAATCGAAAAATAGAGTCAAGGATTGACTAATGTTCCTCTTATTCCTTTTTCTTCCGTAGAAGCTAAGCTCGATGCTCGGCGGTGATTTAAGGAGGTTATAACAGAATGTCAAAGTCTGGAGAATCACCTGAAAATATAACGATTTGGTAGAAAATAAAATCAGCTTTCCAATAAGTACGAAATTTATACAGGTTTTATCGAACTTTCTGTGAAGAAAAATTAATACATTTGAAAATGACAAATTTACACGGTAATTTTGCTTCGTTTATGGGGTAGGAGTATTTATTTGAGCAATTAACACATGCAGACACTAGAGAATTACATAAATTTTTGATATGATGTTCCTAGGGGTATTATTAATGATATCAACAAAAACAAGTGGGGTCATCGAATAAATAAGAAACATTTATCGAGTTAATCGACAGTTCACTGTGTTCAACCTCTTTTGTATTCGTTCAAGGCAGTGTTTAATTTTTAATAGTATAAATTCATTTAAAAAATTATTCTTTTGAAACGTATTAAAACAAGTGGGGTCATCGAATAAATAATAAAAATTTGTCGAGTTAATCGACAGTTCACTGTGTTCAACCTCTTTTGTATTCGTTCAAGGCATCAGTGTTTAATTTTTAAAAGTATAAATTCATTTAAAAAATTATT
>JAPYYW010006157.1:0-11314 GCA_030522545.1 Cremastinae sp. A BG-2022a
AGTTACGAAAAAAAAGCGATTTTTACAAATGAATATCTCTATTTCTAGACGATGAATGTTATTAAAATTTGGTCACAAGTTAGGTATCACATTAATCTCTCAATGTATGCCAAATTTTAGCGAAAAAAGTTGAAAAATAATTTTCACATGAGAAACGATCGAACCTCCTTAAGAAATCATGACTGCGTAGAATCCCCGATAAATGAGATGAGAGAAACATCGATAATGACCGTTGGAGCCGAACGGCAAAATTTGAAAACTCACCTGGCGAATAAGAAAGACTCGAGACCGTAAGAAATTTGCCGCAGCCGCGGTGCTTGGACTTCCTCTCTCTCTCTCTCTCACTCCCTCTCGAATCCCTTTCCGGATGTGCTTTGCCCGATGCGCGAATATTCTCTACCTCCCCGCTCGCACTCCCTCGGCCTTTTCAAGCCATCGGTTAAACCGGATATTACGCGAGTTCCCGTAACGCCAACGTCCAATTTACGTGCACGCGCTATAGTCGTAAACACGCGTCTTCCTATCCGACAGCATCGCAGATGAGGCGAGACGAAAAGAAAAGAAAAAAACGCCAAAAGACTAAGAAGCGATAAAAAAAAAGGCGGGTATGTGTGCTCGTGGACTGGAAGATCGCGCGTTGAATCACATTCTCTTTGTTTTGTTTTGTTTTTTTTGTCACCAGTTTCCCGAAATTCGACGAGCCGAGACAACAAAAGCCCGTCGAGAGCTCGCCAGTCGGGCCTTGCCCCACTCCGACCTCCGTTCGGTCAGTCGCAAGACGGCTGGGCGACTCGCGACTCTCGTGTTATTTCTATGTACCAAATTATTGTGTTTCGTTTATTCTGTCGCGCGGCTCAATCGCGATCCTTTTTCTCGGAAAAACAACGCCCGAGACGTTCACGGCACATACCGTAAGCACGCCGTATTCAAGACGCACATACACATGCACGCACACCCAGCATCATCACTCTCGAATCTCCACCGCCGTAGTCCGGAGACGAATAACGCGAGTCTGGACGCCGCGCGACGCTCCTAGACGCGCCTCTGCGAAGCTCCCGCGCACGCGCCGCCCCCGTTCCCGCATTCGCCGCGCACGGAATATCTATCCCCCTCGCTCTTCCCCCCTGCGGCCGCACGCAACTTTTATTCATTTTTTTTGCATCAACTATATAGTTTTAATCTGTAAACGGTGGCGCGAAATAATTACCGGGTCGTTAAGCTTTTTCCTTCTAACGCGATTCGATAATTGTTTTAATATGCTGCGGAAATATTTTCGAGTGTGTGATGAATTTCGAGATGATTGCTACTTTTATGAGTTTTTTTTTTTGCGTTCTAGAGTTAGGGATAAGGGCCTAAATTCATGTTTTCAGCAATAGGGGTAATTTTTTTTCTCGTTTTGGAGTAAAGTACGTAATAATGGTGAAGAATGAGCCATCCCTTGCTCCCAAGTAGTAACAGTAAACGTTGTTTCGGTCATTCGTTAGTTTTAACGGCAACGATTACCAACGGGGGTTTCAACCATTTCGTTATTATCGACTGTTGGATACAAACGCACATCTCAACAATACGATCAAATTTGTAAAATATATTTATTGTTGTTTAAAAGGTACCTAGTCGTATCGTTGCAGACTAGTTAAATGTTATTTGCAAGCAATTAGTGTAATTTACGAAAAAGTAGAAATCATTATAAAAAATAGAAATGAAGTAGGAAATTTATGAATTGTCAACCAAATTGAAATGTGTTTATTTACCAGTAATTGCAATATCAAAAACTAACTATCAACTATTTGAGTAGTACTCGAGGTTACTAACCTCAAAATTTCAAAATATCATGTAATCGAAAAAGTATATGTTGCTTTTCAAGTAAAAAAAACGTACTTTCCAAATTTTTTTTTGAGATAACCAAGATAGGAATAGGATGTGCAAACCCATCGAACAAAATTGATAAAGAAAACTTGAAGATTTACAGAAAATATAAGTGTAAATTGTGGTCACGTTTGAATTTGGCGGTTGTACGCGTCAGTTAAAATATATGGTGAAATATCAAAATATCCGTTAAATATTCGAGCAAATGCTCATGTAACAACGATTTTCTTAAAAAATAGGTCGATAACCCCACTTTTCTTCAAAACTATAAAATTCGTAGGAATATACTTTATTTAATTTCCGTTTTACGCAAAAATCTTACAATCCACTATGAAATAGATTTGATGTAAAAGTGAGCCTAAGTAGAAGAATTTTCGTATCATCGTTATGCTTTGATGGGGCGAAAATGAGCGAATTTTGATAATTAATTTCTCGATAATTAAGTCAATGACCTACCATGAAATTTTGCAGGAAGCTTATCATTTATAAGTATCAAAACCTCTAACTTTTAAAAATAAATTTGACGAATTCTTTAAAACGACACAGCTATACCTTCATATCGATTCATTTTCAATACATAATAGAATTTTTTTGCTTCTAACTTTATTTAATCGCTCATTTTTTCCCTTTTCTGTAAAATTAGCAAAAAATTGTCCGTTTTTGAATATCAACAAATGGCTAAAAACGAAGAAGATGAATCAGTTTTGTAGAACAGCTTGAGGACGAAATACGTTTTATTTTTACGTTCGTTTGATAACGCCCACTTTCGCTCGTTTTCCTCTTTACCCTTTGTCTACTTTCAAGCATATAAAAACTGGAAATCCTTTTTTACTTACTGCATTAAAAAATTCCATGCAAAAATATAATAATAGTAAATAATAACTTGAAAATAATAAATCCCGAAGAAAGTTTGCCTGTGTTTGTTATTCATAACCTGAAACACAAACTCTAAAGTCGTTATTTATATACTCTGCAAAAGGAATGTACATTCTTGAAAAAATTCCCTTATCAATGATTGAAAACATATGGTTCTGCTTTTTCGAAACGGAATCTTTTCGAATTTGATAACGCTGCTTCGTTTCACTTGGAAAAATGATCTTATCGAGTGTCGGTAAAGAAAAATGTGCTGCCATCTAGTGACTTTACGAAGAATTTATTCCTTCATTTACATTCGTTGGAAATACGTTTCCCACTCGATTTTCACTGCAAAACCGTGTATTATATACTAAAAATTGTATCAAACAAATTAACAGATTATTTGTAACGTTTAATAAATTTGGAAGGAACAGCGAGAGACGAAGGTATTGTGCTTTTATTTTTTTCTATATGCGAAAACTTTTACACTCTAAAAATTCGTATATATGTTTTTCTGGTAATTGTTCTTTCTAATATCAATTCAAAGCAACATTATTCTATGTTTATGACTTTTTTAATAGTAAGAAAGAATCAGAAATGATTTAATTTTTTTAATTATCATTTCTTTATCATTGGATTCTAAGAAATTAATCATTTTTGGTGTGATACACTATAATTTTCGTATAACCTCTATAACCACAATTCGCGACCAAGTATATTCTAGAAAATCAAAATTATTCGATTCTTTTATCGTCGTTGAATTTCAAGAAACTCATATTTCCTCGTGGAAATAAATTTAACAATAATATTTATATTTTTTGTACAAGTTATTTAGAAACAAATTTAGTGATAGCATTTTTTTTTTACCGGTCATAAAATTCTAAGTTTAAGTTGTGACGGAAGAATTATTATTGTTATAAAAAGCTTATTGAGAATTTTATTCAAAACTTTAGATGGCGCATCATACAAAATTCATCTCTAGAACAGTATTCGTACGAAACAACGATGTCGATGCAGCTTGTAGAATGATGAATAGTATACTGGGACGCGAAGGGTTTCTGGAACAATGGAGAAGATGCAGATATTACGAGAAGCCAACGCAAGTGAGGAGGAGAATAAATTATGAAAGATGTAAAGCCGTTTACGATGAGGACATGAATCGAAAACTTCAGTTTTTAATGAGAAAAAATCGAGTCGAACCGTTTCCAGGTTGTTGAGAATTCCAATGATAAACTTCTGTAAAAAGAATAATATTGAATAGTAAAAAAGTTTTTCAAATAGACACTGGCCAAACATGCTTATTGAGTAGGTTTTTTGATTTAAGGATGTATCATGAGATAGTTAAACTTTTCGCTATTTTAAAATCCATGTTAAACTGAATCACGCAGAATCGATTGGAAATAGAAAAAAAAATATGGTCTCCGATAGTTTAAAAAATATATTGAAGAATGAAACTGGAGATTTCTCTAACCTCCATTGATGAAACTGTCATTTTCAGATGTGTACCCATTATTTTAATTATCATATAATTTTCGTTGAAATTGAAACCTATAGCAAAAGTTATTTGTTAGAAACAAAAAAATCTTATCGTTCATTTAAAGCAAATAGTTAGCATCAAAGATTACATCAAACTCTGTGTTATTTAAACCGGAAGTCGATCAAATTGCAAGAAAAAGCAAAAAATTGGTGTGTTCTATATAAAGTAGCTAAAAAGAAAAAGTGTTTTCTATAACTATATATTATCCTCGATCTTTCTACGAAAAAAAATTCATCGTTGCCGATGTTTTTAAGGAAATATTCTTGATTAATTTTTTTCGTGTTCAGGGCATTTGAAATTGCGTAGTTGTGATTGGCTGGCTACATAAAATGTCTATATTGGATTAGTCAAATCAGGCCTTAATTTTATTTCACACTGTGGAAATTTATTCATATCTACCTTATTCTAATTTCTTAAATCACTATTTGGACAAAAAATTTATTGCCATTATTATTTGCGCATAGAAGACTAATTGAAAAAACGAATAGATGGACTGCGAATTTGACGTGGTTCGTAAGCGTTTATTTAAAATAAAAAAAACCATATTCACAAGTTTTCCTGTTCTAGAAATGATTTTTAGAGCATCCTTGAAATTAATCTTAATAAATTAAAAAAAAACATCGAACTTTGTGAACAAGTTTCAACCTACACGGTCCACACAGATTTTATTTTGTTTAAATATTTTGAATGATCTAATGTTCAGTTAGTGGCGCCTCTGGCGAGAAGATTTGAAACTAATATCTGATCTCAGCTGATAAAGAACTTTTCTTCAACTGACAATTGGAATATATTGATTTTCTTATCGATTAATTTTTTTTTTCAATTGCAAATTGTATTATAGAGAAAAAATCGAAATAATGTAAAAAAAAAACAATTTGGAATATTTTCTATAATATTCTAAAAAGCTTTAATAAATTCAATGAATATTTAAATCTCTCAAGAGCTGTGTCTCTCTCTTAAAAATGCAAAATAAAAGGGTCTTCAGGGATTGACGTTAAACTCGAACTTGTCTTTCAGAACTTTTATTTAAACTTTTTACAGAGCGTTTCAAAGTGGAAATTTCTTATTTGAATTTTCGAGACAGTCATGGTGTCGTAGATGTGCAAACAATTAATTCTTCTTTAAACTAAAAAAAGGAGAAAAAAAATATATCAAAGAAAAATAAGAACGTGAAATAACACGAAAAGAGATCAGGAAAAACAAATTAACGAAGAAGAATACGAGGGACAATAATTTAGAAAGAGCTCGAGGGAAAAAAATAAAAAATAAAAAAGTGGAAAAAAGGAATAATGAATATAATTGAAAGAAAATTGTAACAGAAATCACGAGAAAATTGTTCTGTTCGAATTTAGATATTTGGCAGATTTCCCCGAGACTTTGGAACCGAATCGTTGAAAAGTTATATATTCTAATAATCTTATTTCCTTCTCTCTGGCCGCTTGCCTTTGTCAAGCCATTGCTGGAACCTTGTGCCGGAGAATCCCGAGGGAATTGTTGAAAGAAAAGAAGAGAGAACGTTAATGTCGTACTTGTGATTCAACAGAAAGATGGAGAAATAAAAACCAACGACACAGAGTGCACCAAACGTGATGCAATCTATGTCATGTTTTTCAGATTTTCATTCTTTTTTTTTCATTTTTAAATAAATATATAAACAAAAACAAGCCCAGACAAATTTTTTAAAATAACATTATTAACAATTTTCTGGAGACCCATTGCGTTCTCGAATCGAATTTTTCATTTCGTCGTAAGATCACCTAAAAAAATTAAAAAATAAAATTTTCATTGATTGTTCGTGAAAATAGAATTTTTATTGATTATTATAATAGAATTTGTTACAATAATTTGTTTGTTAGGAATTACATGAAAAAGATTACGAGACTCTCGAAATGTCAGTATTAACATCCTGACCGATTTTTAATAGAATTAAAAGTCGAGGTATTAAAGATATCACATTTTTTGCAATAACTGTGATCTAACGATTTTCTCAAAAAAGTGCAGAATTATAGATACATAAAAAATGCGGATCGTCTAGATTCGAAGATACAATAGTTAAAAGTTTGAATTTTCTTTGAAATAAAGTACATAAAAGGTACAAAGTTGGATTTCAGAAACTGCAATTTTTTAATTAAAAATGTGTCGTTATTAAAGTAGTTCTATAGTTTTCTTAGAAATTCATTGAAAATTTGCACAAACCTTTGATATAGCATATATATGTATGTGTATCAAAGTTTAAGAGGAGTTACCACGTAGAAATAAAGATATTTATTGTTAAAAATTCCAATTTTTGGTACTCTCCCATAGGAGCCCCTGCTAAACATTGTGATTTTCAATCGTAAATATCTTCAATTCTTAAAATTTAGCATAGCATAGCATAGCATAGAATGTTCTTAAAATTTAGCATAGCTCTTAGCTCATTAGCTCTTTATTATTTTTAGGTTAAAAAAATAGTAAGATTGTTTATTTTTCGTAATTTTCATACGTATATAGCAAGTACAGGATACCTATTGGTATCCTTGAATTTTAAGTATGTTGTTCCTGAAACGATTTTCAACAACTTTTCTTAATAAAAACTAAAGCTCAAAAACCACATGGTAAGGAGATAAATTGAGATAAAAATTTTGTACCTCTTCGTTTGAATGTACTTTTTGTGCTAAACTTGTACCCAGGTAATTTTAATGACGAACCACTTTAAATCGTCACGCAATAAAAACTATGAATATTCAAACAATTTTTAAAGTCCAGTCGTAGTAGAGAAACTGAGAGTAGAGGTCTGTAAGCTATATAGTGAAGAAACCGAATAAATTTTCACTGCCCTTTAAGGTGATATAGTCATGGCAGTAAAACGACAAATTTTCGACTCAGTTTTTCTCATGGACAAAGTGGTTTGTGAGTAAAAGTTTATAAAGAAATGTTGTTGCAAATTGGCTAAAGAACAACATACTCGAAATACAATGTCATCCAAGGTGACGTGTGCTTGTTATGTAATTAACAAAATTAAAAAAAAATAAAAAAATACTCAAGAAAAAAACTAAACAAAGCTTCTTCGATATTGTATAAAAATGTGTGCAAAATTTTAAAAAGCTTCACCACGTACAAGTTGAGATATTTATTGTTGAATTCCGCATGGTGAAACCTTCTAAAAATTGCCACACATGTACATACGACGGTAAAGAAAGTATATGAAAAATTTTAACAAAATAAGTAAAAAAACGATACCATGACCATATCACCTTAATCGTCGTGAGAAACAAGAAATCTGAATGTTTTATCGATTTACAAAAAATTTCTCTGCAAGGACTATTTATGACCAACGAAATCGTGCTCATTGTACAGATAGGAGTAAAAAGAAAAAAAAATTGGGTCAATTTCTGATTTTTTCTTCGAAATCAGAGCAAAAATGTGATTAAATAAAAGCTTCTGCTCGAGTCGGTTCTCGTGTTCTCGTGCATTTGGTGCCCCGACTGTCGTTCCGTGTCCCATAGTCGACCCAACTGAAATCTTCTCACTCGTTTGGACGCAAGGAAAACTTGGCACCGAGCGACTTTTCCAGAGATCGTTGGATGTCATCCTGCAAATCCCTTTTCTCTCTCCACTTTCTTTCCCTCCATCTTCTTTCTTTCTCTCCATCTCGTTGTGTTTCTTCGCTCTCTCTCTCTCTCTTTTTCTCCTTTTCTCCTTCTGTCTCATATTTTTCTCTCTCTCTCTCTCTCTCTTCATCCAGCTCTATCTATTCAATTTTCGCCAAGTTGGCGGAAACCTCTGCCAAGAAAAAGCTCGTGGATACTCTCTTAGGCTGCCCCGCTCCCCTTTTTTCCCAGTCCTCTATATACGCATTGTCTTTTCTCACTCGCGAAGTGTGGATAAATCATGTAAGAACGGACTTTGCGAGAAAAGGAACAAGAGAGAGCTGAAAAAAATACGGCTTCGTTATGGATTACGCTCTAATGGAAGAAGCCAAACTGTCACTTTTGTACCAACTTTTTTTTTGCGACAAGTTCTTGAAAGAGGCTTGGAAAACTTCAATACGTTTTCTTCTGATCCTCGAGAACAATCTAATTTTATTTTTTTCTTTCTTAATTACAGTATTAACTATACATTTAAGGACGTACGAGAAAGGCTATCTAACAAGCAAAAAGTCAATTCTTGACGTTATAAGTTCGTAAAACTCAGACTATGGCTTTTGCTAAAAAGTTAGCAATTTTTTTGGTATCATTAGCAACTTGGGCATACTTTGATATTGTTCTATACATTTTTTATTGCTTATACAATTAAATAAAAAAAAATTAGTAAAAGGATTTGAAATGACTGTCTATACAAAATGAACACTACTACGAGTATACAAAAAAAATTCGCAAGAATCTCATATTTTTGAATTTGAATTTAGTGAAAATTTACGGATTGTCCATAACAATAAGCAATGTTAAATTTCAGCAACTTTGGAGTTTGATAAATCCTAAATCTACCAGTAAAATGATTTCAAGTTTTGCACAAAATTTTTGCATATATTGAAGAACAATAAAATACCAAAAATTTATCAAATTCTCATATTTTTAAAAATATTGGTCTGTAAAATGGACGTTGATAGATTTTGTTAAAAATTAGCATAAACTTTCTATTTCTTCAATATTATATGGATGTGCATACCAAATTTTAGAAGGTTTTACCATACGAAAGTTAAGATATTTAAAGATGTATGGAGCAGAAAATCCCAGCAAAAAGTAAATTTTTGACGTTAAATTCATAAAACCTAGACTCTGGATTTTGCTAAAAAGTTCCCAATTTTTTTTATTCGTATTGTTAGTTTGACTACCAATTATAGGCACTTGAGCATATTTTAACAACAATTTAAACATTTTTTATTATCTAAACAATTGAATAGAGAAAATATTAGTAAAACGTTTTGAAATTACAAGATTCTCATATTTTTTAATTTGTATTCAGTGCTAATTTACGCATTCTCTATAAGAAGCAATTAAGTTAATTTTAAACAACTTCGGAGTTTGATAACTCTTAAACCATTCGGTACAGAAATTTCAAATTTTGCATAAAATTTTATCATATGCTTAAAAATAAAATACCAAAAATGTATCATATTTTCATATTAAAAGAAAAAAATCGGTCATACATCCTTAAGGTAGTTTTATTAAAAAATCGTTTTCTTAGGATTTTATTAAAAATTTGGAAAAACCTTTGATACAATATGCAATTGTATATTAAATTTTAAGAGGTTTCTCTACGTAGAACTCGAGATATTTATCATCAAAAATCACTATTTTCTGCAGTCTCCTATATAAGAGCACGTGTTAAATATTGCGATTTTCAACCCTAAATATCTTGAAATCTAGATGGTGAACCTTCTTGAAATGTAGCGTAACTCTTTGTTGTACTTCAAAGAAACTTAAAAAACTCAAGTTAAAAAAAAATCTACAGATTACGATTTAAAAAATTTTCAACCATACGGTACAGGTGACCTTGGATGACCTTGAATTTTGAGTATGTTATATTTGAAACAATTAGCAACAACTTTTCTTAACAAACTTACGCTCAAAAACCACATGGTATCGAGATAATATGACATAAAAACTTTTGTTTTGACTGTACTGATAGAACTACCTTAATTGATGTTTAGAATGAAGAATAAAATTTTACATGCTTTTTTAACATTTTGATTTCTTATCATATTAGTAGAAACGCTCGAATGGAATGTTCCCAAGTAACATTTCTCGTAATCGTTCCCCTTCACCTTTAATATGCTGTTCTAGGCTTTGCAAAGTTTTCCCGCGTTGTTTCGACTCTTGGACGACTTTCTCGTTATTGATGAGCGTGGAGCGCTCTCTTGGTCCCTTCCTGTCTTTAAGTTGCGATGCAATATCGCGAACAACAAACCCATTCTTATCAGTGCCGAAACTTTCCAAAGTCGTTTCTCGAACATTCACAATCAGAAGGTTGTACACTCAAGCTTTATACTCGAGTATATTGCCCGAGTTTTCAACCTATACCATTTGTGCCTATAAAACACTTATGTACATATATTTCATAGGTATATACAGAGTATCCCAATAATATACATATATACATAGCCTAATAACGATAAAATGGATTCCACATAAATTTCTAGATTTAAGGCAGTTCAATCAAGTAACATCGAGTGAGTGATTAAGGACGTTGTTTCGTTCAAGATCGAAAATGATGAAAATTTTTTGATAATTTTACATTTTGGTAAATAACATTTTCAAAACATTATATGAAAATTTCATGACGAATAGAGAGCTCGTCACTGAGAAATAATTTTTAACCATTTTTACGTAGACTTGTAGAAAATTATACGGTCTAATGCATTAAATTTTATTTACAAAATATAATGTATATATTATATAGAAGTAATTGTTATAACAATTACTTCTAACATTATACATGAGTAAAAATACGTATCGAAAAACGTATAATTTATTTAAAGCGTTCGGGAAGCTGAGACAAAAATAGATTTTCCCAATTCCCTTCGTTCGAAAGAAAATCTTTTCTTTCACCTGACGCGGCCTGGGTCAGTGGCCGACGGGGCTCTATTTTATCAGCAATTAATCTTTCGTTGAAGATCGCAATTAATTAACACGTGAATTTTTGACAATAAATATCTCGAGTTCTACGTAGTGAAACGTCTTAAAATTTAATATACAATTGCGCATTGTATCAAAAAAGGTTTCTGCAAATGTTTAACAAAATCCTTAAAAAAAACGATTTTTTATAGAACTACCTTAAGGTGATATGGTCATGGCAGTAAAACGACAAATTTTCGACTTAGTTTTTCTCACGTACAAAGTGGTTTGCGAGTAAAAGTTCAATAAGAAAAGTTGTTGCAAATTGGCTAAAGAACAACATACTCGAAATACAAGATCATCCAAGATGACGTGTGCTTGCTATATAATTAACAAAATTAAAAAAAATACTCACTGAAGCAAAAAACTAAACAAAGCTTCTTCGATATTGTATAAAAATGTGTGCAAAATTTTAGAAAGCTTCACCACGTACAAGTTGAGATATTTATTGTTGAAGATC